>CM042035.1:5000-162500 GCA_023525975.1 Smallanthus sonchifolius | reverse complement strand
AATATCGTCCAAGTATATATTCTACGCACGTCAATTATCCTACGTGTGTATAACCCACGTTAACATGTCCACATGCAGATACTTATTCCGAACGACATTTATTAATTTGTTTACGTTCGTCATGCAGTTATTTATACCAATATATGTGCATAAGTATATTCAACAATTCAACATATGCTTATATGTGTTTCACAATAATATGTGATCATTTATTAGTTTAACCGAACGTCTTTAGATTTCAAGCACATACTTATTTATTTATTTTTCGACCTCATGTACTCGTGTCAACGTTCCATGTTATCAACTATACCCAAGTTATACACACACATGTGTATATATATATATATATATGTATATATGTTTCGGTTTCTAAACATTCACTTAATCATTTTCCATTCAACAACTATAATCATGCATATTTACACACATTTTTGATCTCTTTATATGAACACATAATCTCATACTTAACAATCTACCAAGTTTCTAAATTTTAAACACTCACATTCATTTACATACAAATCACGATTTTTACATATATATGTGTATACATGCTTCATTTTTCATTACATATTACCCACACTTTTAGATTATAAAACACACTTTTACCACTTATCATCAAATAATCAAAACAACAAGTTATGCATATAAACTTATTATTTTTGGCCCTTACACACACACACACACACACATATATATATATATAGATATATATATATATTTATACGAAACCTTAATTTTTGAAACTTAATAAAGTTAAATTTTATAAAAACTCTTTAATCCTTTAAATCCTTTATTTTCATTGGTGAACAACGAGCTTTAAATTAAAAATAAAGATGAAAGTAAAGTATAGTGTCGGTTCCATTCTGCTAGACAAGCTAGGTGAAGTATAACGAGTAGAAGATGGCATGGGCTTGTGTTGCTATCAAAACCGCTCCTTTGGCCTCCAAGCCTTCCTTGGACCTCCAATTCTCTCACTTAAGCTCTCTAAAAGTTTGCTCTTAGATTTTGAAAGGTGTAATTGTGTGTGTGAGATGTGTGCATCGTATATATATAGTGAAAGAGATGGAGATGGAATGTTGAATCTAACTTAATCATCACAAGGTATGTTAGAGTAGATGGATTTGATGGTTGCTTGTAGGAAACTTGAATGGGCATGGATTAATGACACAAGTTGGTGTGTTTGTTGAGTTTGCAAGTGTGTGGCCCCCACTAGGTCATTCTCGACCGTGAAAGGAGTATGGGTGGGGGTTTGGGTCTTTTTCCTACTTCTAGTTGTGTTCTAAGTGTTAGTTAGATGGATCTTTAGGTAGTGTATACCCGGTAGGTGATCCCGTGATCAAATACTCGGTGTAAAACTTTTAACAATCAAATAACTTATATGTTTTTGTGTTGTGTGACTAGTCTCAATAGTTTACTAGTTAACCCGACATAGTTATTACCCTAACTATAAAATATATGTATACACTTAAATTAACTTAGAGCCATGTAACAAACATTTATATGTCAACTTTTAAGAGTTTAGTCACCAATATTTATGTCTTTATATTAAAGCGTGTCTCTAGACTTTACTGGAATAAAATTCTTGTTAATCACCAACGACCGTACCTTGCGGGTTATAATTGTTTATTTCCTAGTAATTCTTAAAAATTACTAAACATGATATAAGTTCCTTTGCTAGACTCCTTGATAATACTTTGCCAAAATAAAATCTCAGGAAATAATAAGTATGAACGTACAATTATGTAATATGGATATTGACCTAAAATGTTGGGTGTCACATTCTCCCCATGTTAAAGAGAATTTCATCCCGAAATTAAGTTGATGTTATCTTGACTTGGAGCATTCGTGAACAAGGACGGGTACTTGGCTTTCATTTGATCTTCTCGCTCCCATGTAAACTCAGGGCCGCGCTTTGAATTCCAGCGTACCTTGAACAATTTAACATGGCTACGCCTTGTTTTCTGAACTTTCCAATCTATGAATTCAATGGGTTTCTCAATGAAGTGCAATTTGTCGTCTAGGTGAATCTCATCAGGCGGTATAATTAACGTCTCGTCTGATAAGCAATTCTTGAGATTTGATACATGAAATGTATCATGTATATTGCTTAGTTCCTGTGACAACTTGAGTTTGTAAACTATAGGAATGGTCTGATGTACCTAAGGTTAAGCTTGCCACGGTTACCAAACCTCACGACTCCCTTCCAAGGTGAGACCTTTAGCATGACTTTGTCTCCCACTTGGAATTCTAAGGGTCTCCATCTGTTATCCGCGTAACTCTTTTGTCTATCCCGAGTGGCCTTTAGACGATCTTTGATTTTGAAAATCTTGTCGGTGGTCTCCTGAACGACCTCAGGGCCAGTTAAGTGCTTGTCGCCAACCTCCGCCCAACATAGCGGTGAACGACATTTACGACCATACAAAGCCTCAAACGGAGCGGCTTTAATACTAGTATGATAACTGTTATTATATGAAAACTCAGTCAACGGTAGATGAGTATCCCAATTTCCTCCGAAGTCGATTGCAAACGCACGGAGCATATCCTCTAAGGTTTGAATGGTCCTTTCATTTTAACCATCTGTTTGTGGGTGATATGCCGTGCTCATGTCAAGACGTATGCCCAAGACTTCTTGTAATGATTGCCAGATTCTAGACACGAATCTGTTATCTCCATTAGAGATGATTGAAATTGGCACTCCATGCCTAGCCATAATTTCCTTGATATAAAGCCTTGCAAGTTTCTCGGTTTTATTCGTCTCTTTGATGGGTAGGAAATGAGTTGACTTCTTCAAACGATCGACAATTACCCATATAGTATCATACCCGCTCGATGTCTTGGGCAACTTTGTAATGAAATCCATGGAGATTTGTTCCCATTTCCATTGAGGGATCTCGGGTTGTTACAATAATCCAGAAGGTTTCTGATGTTCTGCTTTTACCTTTGAACACGTTAGACACTTGCTAACATAGATAGCAATCTCTCCTTTCATATTTGGCCACCAGTAGTGTTCCTTCAGATCCTTATACATCTTATCCGAGTCTAGGTGAATGAAGTACCTGGACTTGTGTGCTTCTTTCATAACCAACTCCTGTAAATTCCCAAAACATGGCACCCAAATCCTATTCATGAAGTATAAAGTATCATCAAACTTTGGTTCCAACTGCCTGATCGTTCCCCGTAATGCCTCACCCTCAACGTTCTCTTCTTTGATTGCCTCTTGTTATGCCATCCGGATTTGAGTCGTGAGACACATATGAACTGTCAATCCTAGGGCATGAACACAAAGAGTTTTAACTCGCTCCTTACGACTCAAGGAGTCTGCTACGACATTCGCCTTTCCAGGGTGATACTTGATCTCGCAGCCGTAATCATTTAGTAATTCTACCCAACGGTGTTGCCTCATGTTGAGTTCTTTCTGATTAAAGATGTGTTGGAGGCTCTTGTGATTTGTAAAGATAGTACATTTTGTACCATAAAAGTAATGTTTCCAATTCTTGAGCGCAAACAAGACAACACCCAACTCCAAGTCGTGAGTCTTATAATTTTTTTAGATTTTCAGTTGTCTGGATGCATATGCTATGACTTTTTCTCTCTGCATCAGTACACATCCCAGACCTTGGTGTGATGCGTCGTAGTACATGATGAAATTGTCGGTTCCCTCGGGAAGTGATAGGATTAGTGCTCTGCAAAAGCTTCTGCTTCAACAATTGAAAAGATGATTCTTGCTTATCAATCCAATCAAACTTTTTGTCCTTCTGGGTTAACGTGGTCAAAGGCAGGGCTATCTTTGAAAAATTCTCGATGAATCGCCTGTAGTAGCCCGCCAAACCCATAAATTGACGCGTCTCCATCGGATTCCTTGGTGCTTCCTAGTTTTTGATAGCTTCAATCTCGGACGGGGCCACACGAATACCCTTTTTATTGATGACATGTCCGAGAAAATGAACTTCACGGATCCAAAACTCACACTTAGATAATTTGGCATATAACTTCTCATTCCTATGTAGTTCCAAGATTAGCTTTAGGTGATGCTCATGTTCCTCCTTGGTTCGTGAGTATATCAATATGTCATCGATAAACACAATCACGAATTTATCCAAGTATGGCTTGCACACGCGGTTCATGAGATCCATGAAAACTGCCAGTGCATTAGTCCAAACCAAACGGCATAACAAGGAACTCGTAGTGACCATAACGAGTCCTAAAAGCTTCCTGGATTCTTAGTTGATGGTACCCTGATCATAGATCAATCTTATAATAGAAACTGGAACCTTGAAGTTGATCGAATAGGTCGTCTATTCGAGGAAGAGGATACCGGTTCTTAATTGTAAGTTTGTTCAGTTCCGGGTAATCAATACACATTCTAAAGGTTCCATCCTTTTTCTTCACAAACAAGACCGGAGCTCCCCAGGGTGAGAAACTCGGTCTTATGAAACCTTTATCAAGCAACTCTTGAAGTTGACTTGACAATTCCTGCATTTCAGAAGGTGCTAGATGATACGGTGATTATGCAACTGGTGCGGCTCCTGGTGCTAGGTCGATTCAGAACTCGACTTGTCTCGGTGGCGGTAAGCCAGGTAAGTCTTCAGGAAATACTTCGGGGTAATCCCTAACTATCGGTATATCCTCAAGTCGACGTTCCTCGGGTTTCTTCTCGATGAGATGAGCCAGAAATGTACAATAACCCTTGCGTAGATAGTTATAAGCCTTCATGTAGTTTATCATTTTCAACATCGTTCCACTCCTTCCGCCTTGAATTAAAAGAATTTCTCCGCTTGGTAGTGGGACACGTACAATCTTTTCGAAGCGTACGATCTCAGCACCATTCCTTGATAACCAATCCATGCCAATAACAGTGTCAAAACTCCCTAGTTCGACAGGTAGAAGGTCTATACTAAATGTATGATTTTCTAAACATAAAGTACAACCCTTAATGACCTCTCCAGTTTCTAGTAACTTCCCATTTGCTAATTCAATTGTATAACTTTGTTCTAGTTTGATGGCCTTAATACCGAGTAAAGATTTAAAATCATTTGACACAAAGCTCACATCAGCACCCGAATCAAAAAGTAAAGAGGAATAATGATTATTTATCGGGAACATACCAGTGACAATATTCGGGTCCTGGCGTGCGTCCCCTGCACCTATCACAAATGCCCAGAGCATTGTTCCGATTCTTCCACTTGGGACATTCTTTCTTGAAGTGCTTCAGGTCACCACACGTGAAACATCCCGGTTTAGCTCTACCTGTGCAGTTGGTGTTAGCTCGACAACTATGTGTGGTGTGACCAAACTTGTCACACTTTCCACACTTGATGCACCCACCAACATGATGATATCCGCAATTTTTACACCTCGGTAGGCCCCTTTCATACTCTTTCTTTTCCACGGTGTTGGCCACAAAAGCATTCACAGTTTGTTGTTTCTTAAACCCTTGCTTCCCAGACTTGTTACTTGAATTTCCCATCCACTTCCTTTTCTCCCCAGATTTACCTTCCTCACTCTCCTTCTTTCCAAACAATCCATTACGCACTACATCATCTCTTAACTTGAATGCTAAAGTTATAGCACTCTTGGCATCCGTTGGATTAGATGAAGTTGCCATGCGGCGAATTTGAGGCGCAAGGCCCCACAAATACCTTTCCACACGCTTATGTTCTGGCATGACCATGTGCGGTACCAGAATTGTCAATTCATTGAAACGATCGGTGTACCTCACCACATCATCTCCGACCATCTGTAGATTCCACATTTCAGCCTCAATCTTTTGCAACTCATTTCGAGGACAATACTCCTTGATCATCATGGTTTTCAAATCTTCCTAAGACAATTGATACGTTGTCTGCCTTCCCAAAGTCTTTACTTGTGAATTCCACCAGGTCAATGCCTTATCAGTGAGCGTGCAAGTAGAATACTTCACCATGCAGTCAGCGGTGCACTCACTGATGTCAATCACCGATTCCATCTTTTCTATCCACCTCATCAGGCCTACCGCACCCTCGGTGCCATTGAAGTTACAAGGGTTGCAGGATAGGAAGGCCTTATAGGTGCACTTCCTGCTCGAAGCATCTAAAGGATCATAAGTTATTGTTTTAATATCATCATTAATTTAGATCATGACTATGCTTTACGGATGTGGTTACTCGTTTTATTACCTCCAGAACCTCCGGTTGTGTCGCTACCTCCTGCACCTTCTCTGTCGGTACCGTTGCTGTTTCCTCCGCCGTTATTTCGATTGGCTTCATATTGCTCCAGAACGACAGCTATACGTTGTGCTATGAGTTGTTCCACGCCTGTGGAAAGCGTCTCATTGTTGTCACCAGTGGTGTCACGAGGTGTCCTTCGCTTAGGAGCCATGGTATTCTTTCTAACATAAAATGTAAAAAGAAAGAACATTATATAGTAATAATGATATAACATGACATAAGGATACAACAACATCAAACGTAGACAACCACCATCACAACATAAACCATCACATAAATAGTTAAAACATACATAGTACATTGTTCCAAAAGACAAGGATACAAAATAGATAGGTTCATATGACCACATCAGTACCAAAGTTTCAAACTACATAATGTGCTACGAGCACAACCCGCCCGTAATAGGTCTAGAAATAGGAAAGCGTTCTTGGCGGAATGGTAGTTGAGGTCAGTATAGCCTCCACTCGTGCCTCAGCTAGAGTAGCTCGGAGCTCAGCCTCAATCGCCCTCTGCTAGGCTGCCTCTTCCCTCTGCTCAGTTGCGGTGGTCCTCAGCTCCATCTCTGCTAGTCTCCTCTCGAACTCCATCAATCGGTTAGCTACGTGCTAGAAGGACTAGTCGATCAGCTCTTGATCCTCCATCACTCCTGAAACGTTCTCTTTCAGGGTTTGTAAATGTGACGTTTCGAAATTCCAGCTATAATATATTAACACGTAAAAATTTCAACATTTTTGTACTCGTATATTTAACCAAGTTTATACAAAAGGGTGTGTTTACAAATTTCAAATTATGTGTTTTTAAATTAAAGTCTTAAAAAAATATAAGACAAAGTATATCGATTATTTTTAATAAATTAAATATTTAAAAATGATGGTATAAATTTATCCTGTATTTATAAACAATTTAGATTCAATAATTACACGTGCATTTGTTCAATTTAATGTGTTAATAATATATAAATTATGTATTTTTAATATAAAAATATTCGAATTATATAAATTTATTTAAATTTTATAATAATAAATGACTTTGAAAACAAATAAAATGATTTGACAAAAAAAATGAAATGAAATGAGTTGATTTATAAAAATAAATAAATAAATAATAATTTATTAAGTTTATAAAAACATTTAAAATTTAATAAAACAAACCGCTCGAAAACATTCTCTTTATATTTTTTTTTAGAGTACCAAACTATATAAAAACTAACTCTAAGTGTTTTACACATACTCGTATTATGTCAAATCTATTAAACTTATATATTTTTTTATATATATACCCGACCCGTACCCTACTGACGTATAACGACTATTAATAACCGGGTTACACTTAGCGGGTATTATACCGGGCTAGTAACGAGCGGGTATCACACCACACTACACCCCTACCCCCCCCCCAACCTGTGCGTTTCTCTCCTTTCTCGGCCAAAAGACCACCAAATGAGGTCCTCCATCTCTTTTACTCCCTTGTCTATTGATTCCCCAACATTTTTGTTGTATGGAGACAACCTTTTCTCATGGGAACACAAGAACCTTTGTGTATTACCCTATGCATTAACACCACATAAACCCACACCAAACCACACCCACAACACACTCATTTCTCTCCTTCTCTCTCGGCTCCACTGCCATCTACAAAAAATTCGATTTTCTTTACTCCTTGTTCTCGGTTCCTACAACCCACACTTCAAGAGTTAAATCAAGCAACTTAATTTGTGGCCCAAGTTAATTTGTTTCCCTTTTTGTTTCTTCTGTTCAACGCCCAACAAAACAAATATAGTTGTTTTGTTTCTTTCCTTCAAAATAAGTTTAAGAACTCAAGGGTGGGATCTAGTGTTACCAAGTGCATCTCAAAGGGTCTCAAATTCGAACTTGTGGACTCTGGGTCTCGAGTATTCAAGGCTCTTTAGCAGTCTCTGGTGGTAACCAAGTGTTACGGGTTATCAAACGTTGATTTCGGGTCACACGTCACCTCCGTCACCTTCTCCCTCGACTGCTTACGTGAGCACCTTCATACTATTTTTATTTTATTTAACTTAGTTGGTGATATTTGTAAGACACGGTTTTTCCCCGCTCGTATTTTGAATATTGTATAAAAGACGGGTTTAACGAAAAAGGTGATGGTTAAAATCATAGATAATAATCATTATTATTACTATGATGATTATTTTACCCTAAATATTATTATTATCATTATGTCAATCATCATGTTTATTAAGATTAGTATAATTATTATACTAAGTATTAATGGTTTGACTTTGTTATGAATATCATTATTTTACCTACTATATTTAAATTAGAAATAATTACATATGTTCTTTTACATATACACATATTATTTTTGGCCTTTGGCCCATACTTTTTCTCCTGTTTTTATTTTAATTATTTATTTTAACTTATTTTAATATTCTTTTTATTCAATAAAAACTAAAACGAGTCGGTTTACTCGTTCGTTTATCAATTAAACAAGTTTTATACATATTTAACCCACTCAAATGTTTATAAAATAATAAACACCATATTTTTATAAAAATCTTTTAAATAGTTTTAACTTACAAAATATATATATATATATATATATATATATATAATGATCATAAAAATAAATAAATAGAACTTTTTATAAATACATAATAACTACTTATTTAATTCAATCGAAACTAAGTAGTTTCGATAGAAGATAGTTTCGACAGTCTGTGGTCAATCGAAACTAGTAGTTTCGATAGAAGATAGTTTCGACAGTCTGTGGTCAATCGAAACTAGTAGTTTCGATAGAAGATAATTTTGACAGTCCTGTGGTCAATCGAAACAAGTAGTTTCGATTGAACATAGTTTCGATACCTTTCACTACTATAAATAGTTTCGATCAAATCAGTGATTTCAAGTAAATCTGAACCTACTTTTTACGCAAATAATTTTAAGAAATGTTATTATAAACCTACGCAATTAAATTCGAATACACACATATAAACATACAATAATACCCATTTATCTACATAGGGTTTCAACGTGCTTAGACTTCAACATACTTATCACCTACACGCGTGGAAAAAAATACCCGCTTGCAAGGTGAGTTACATAGCCCCTATTTTACATTTTTATACGTTTTGGGGTGAAACATTATACATGCTACTCACATTGTTTATACGTGTTATACATGAGACTATATGCTTATTCTTTGGATGTACATACATTTAAACACAAGACAACCAACTGTAATATTGATAGATCTATTGTGCCTGACCAGCCCACCCGGTTAGGGTGTTTATTACTGTATACTCGGATATAACCGCGTGTTATATTCAATCATATCGGATATAGTGGGTAACTATATTCAAACATACCGGACTTAGCTGTTGTGCTCTGTTCAAGCACGTCAAACTCGGTTTGAATTGTGATTAAATAAATGGTACATCATACATGCTATGTTTAACAAGATAAACAATGAGTTGCAAAGCGATTTACTACTACTATTTACCGAAATTACTAAACCTATGTACTCACCAACTTTTTAGTTGACACTTGATTTAAATAATGTTTCAGGTTTGGATATGTGACTACTTGCAGAAGATTTCTCCACTTAAGGACTATGGACCTAGTTAAATAAATGAATGTTTGAACTAGACTAGGTTATTTGGAATGTATCGTATTTGGATCTTGTTGTCTTTAAATATAATTAATGAATTATGCAACCTTTTAGCTATCATGTGCTTTTGAACAATCATTCCATTGTCCGCCTCGATGATTCAGCCATCGGTCGGGGTGTGACAGTAGAGTCGACAAGTCCTCCTGATGTATCCTACGTCAGACTCCAGGTAGCAGATCTGTACCTCCTGATTGTTGTTACGAGTCACTAGTATGGGGATGGTGCACTCCGCACACTCTCCCTTGAGTGGTACGGGTCGAGATACGATGATAACCCCGTGGGGTCGCAACTCATAAGAATGTCCTCCTCCTTCCTCCACATCTGGATCGCTTCACATAGCCAATCCTAATCCGATGAACTCACTCTAGGTCCTCGAGGCATGGGCTCATTTGTAGACTCAGCCATCTTCGTGGATTACTTCCTAACTATGGAATATAAACGGTGCTTCATCGTCCTAGTGTGTCGTGGTCTGAAGTCGGAATGGGGTTAGTGTGTGACATGGTGTGACTACAATATCCATATGACAAGATGAATGGTTATGCAATGCTTATGCAATGAAAACGTTTTAGTGAGTCATTTAAATTATAGACTAGGTCTAGTTTAGACTCTTAGTTCGCTATAATCAATGGCTCTGATACCAATCTGTCACACCCGCCAAGGCAGAAGCGCGGGGCGTAACGTTCATGGTTTCTAAAGCATATGATTACCGCAAACACATACATAATGATTGGATACATAATCAAGTTTAAATTTTTACATCCCAAAATATCAATTTAAGTTTACAAAAGATTAAGATTTCGTAAATATGACCCATAAACACGAGTTATACAAGAGAAATCTCCCAAAAATCCATATCCGCTCATGCATGCATGTATTCCTACATTGCTAAACTGAAGACCACGTTCAATTCCTTAAAACACATACTTAAAAAGTGTCAACACGGGGTTGGTGAGTTCACAGGTTTTGATGTCTTGTAGTTCTAACGTTCACAAACGTTTAAATGTAATAGTTTTCCGATCAAACAGTTTATATATATATATATAACCAATGAATTTGAACATTTCTTGACCAATTGACCCTATTTGTAAGTTTGCAAGGAATACAAATAATAATATGTTAATACACGAGACCGTAACCAAACCCTGACAAATGAATTCCCCTCCCTCGCTAAACCACGAGAATAAGACAATATGCGGTCATTTGTCCATGTGGACCCCCAGTTAGCGCGACTAACCATGACCGGGGACGTCACCCCCAATAGTACTATCCATAGAATCTCAGGCTAAGACCATAGCTAATGGTTACAAAAAGTGTTAATCCGGGGACTTAAGCGCTAAATTGTTCCCTCAATGTATACATACGGTCTGATCATTGTTCATTAATTTATATATGAAAATAACTACAAGTATGTTTCCTCCCCAAAACATTTTAAAAACTGAGAAAAAGGGGGATAGTGAAACTCACCTCGACAGTAGTATTATTCTAGCAAATATTTGTATGAAAGTAGACCCGCCTATCCGTATCCTAATTACACAAGGATACCTTATATGTTAAGACTATCCGTCTTAAACGCAAGTTGTTCACCTGACTTGACTATTCCCGTTAAGTACGTCTTTGTTTATTAAAATAGTGTTTTCATGTGACGACTCGTTGGTGATTTTTATTCCGGTCTAGACGCTTACTCATTTTCCGAGAAAATGTTATATTTCCATATTGGTGACTTATTATATGTACCAAAAATAAATATTATTTTTGTAATAACATATAATACTTTCATATTATAGTCACGTATAAGCACATAATTATTTCTTACCAATAATTATATAAAATCACAAATATCATCCAAGTATACTCTTTAATCCTTTAAATCCTTTATTTTCATTGGTGAACAACGAGCTTTAAACTAAAAATAAAGATGAAAGTAAAGTATAGTGTCGGTTTCATATAGTAAACAAACTAGGTGAAGTATAACGAGTAGAAGATGGTATGTGCTTGTGTTGCTATCAAAACCGCTCCTTAGGCCTCCAAGACTTCCTTGGATATCCAATTCTCTCACTTAAGCTCTCTAAACGTTTTCTCTTAGATTTTGAAAGGTGTAATTGTGTGTGTGAGATGTGTGCATCGTATATATGTAGTGAAAGAGATGGAGATAGAATGTTGAATCTAACTTAATCATCACAAGGTATGTTGGAGGAGATGGATTTAATGGTTGCTTGTAGGAAATTTGAATGGGCATGGATTAATGACACAAGTTGGTGTGTTTGTTGAGTTTGCAAGTGGGTGGCCCCCACTAGGCCATTCTAGGTCGTGAAAGGGGCATGGGTGGGGGGTGGGGTCTTGTTCCCACTTCTAGTTGTGTTCTAAGTGTTAGTTAGATGGATCTTTAGGTAGTGTATACCCGGTAGATGATCCCGTGATCTAATACTCGGTGTAAAACTTTTAACGATCAAATAACTTATATGTTTTTGTGTTGTTTGACTAGTCTTAATAGTTTACTAGTTAACCCGACATAGTTATTACCCTAACTATAAAATATATGTATACACTTAAAATAACTTAGAGCCATGTAACAAACATTTATATGTCAACTTTTAAGAGTTTAGTCACCAATATTTATGTCTTTATATTAAAGCGTGTCTCTAGACTTTACTGGAATAAAATTCTTGTTAATCACTAATGACCGTACCTTGCGGGTTATAATTGTTTATTTGCTAATAATTCTTAAAAATTAATAAACATGATATAAGTTCCTTTGCTAGACTCCTTGACAATACTTAGTCAAAATAAAATCTCAGGAAATAATAAGTATGAACGTGCAATTATGTAATATGGATATTGACCTGAAATACTGGGTGTCATAGTGCCTGAGGCGGGGTGTGACAAACGGGTTCTGAATATGGAAACTTTTTGTGTAGGATGTCATGTAAGAATTCAATGTAGGGTAAGTTCAGGGCTTTAATCATACTAATTAACCTTGATAAAATTGTGTTGTTGTGGTGTTTTAAGTGTGAGTCAATGTGGTGGTTTGGTTACATGAACAACTTGTGTGTTATGTGTGATGTTTGAGTTATTTTATATAACCTGAAGTGTGATGTTTTAGTATGTTGTTGCATAATCTATACTATATAATAAATAAAAATAATTTGTGCCACGTGTCGCGTCAACATCTCTTCTTACCATTTATGTTAAATTATCTCTTATTTTAAGAAACTTTTAAATTTAATTATGTTTTTTTTAACTAAATAGTGATGTAAGTTAAATTATATTAAATAGAAATTAATGTATTCAAACCATGTATAATACAGGTTTTTAAACAGATAAACTTTTTATTACTAAGAATATAACATTACATTTTATCACACGGGTTTTTTAAAATACAAAGTTTTTATTACTAAGTATATAATATTATATGATATCAACCCGTGTAATATACAAGATTTTAACCTAGAATATAATATGTGAGTATATACTATGATATGCAGGGTGTGTGCGAACAATGTGTGTGAAGTGAGTTGCGTATTTGATGGTTGGGACAACTTAGGTAGAGTTGGGGTTGTAAGTGGCTATGTGAATAGGCTATATTAGTTACTTGGTGTGACTGGAGTTGTATAGATAACTTTACATTGATTTGTTTTAGTAAAGAAGTTTATATAAGGAAGTCCACATGAATGAACAAATATAACTATATTGATTTGATGAGCTTATATAACCATATCTATGTAAGTTAGTTACCATGAGTATGTGTTATGTGAGGAATGGTGTGGATTAAAAATGGGTTTTAATTAAAGTATGAGTAAAAGTGTTTTAAAAGCTTTTAAAGAATGTTGAGCTAAGGGTTGAGATGTTGTGGCATGAAAGTGGGGAAAACGCGTGTGTGTGTGTGAAATTCATGATGATGGCAAAGTAGTGTGAATCCACAAAGATAGCAAATCAGTATGGGTCTCATGTTGATAGTGTTTGTCAGGCTCAACTATACTCAATACCTGCGTGTAGCTAACATTTTGTTTTTTTATGAAGTGTAAAGTGTGAGTCACTAAAACAAGTGAGCTAGTGTGGTGTGAATGAGTAGGAAAAATGTGGTGTGTTATTAGGGCTGAGGTATGGGTGTGTGTGGTGTATTACTAAGGCTGAGATGTTGGTGTAATTATATAAAACTAAATCATTTAATAAATTGTGTTTTGAAAGATTCGATGATGTTTTATTAATAAAGTATGTTTTGTTAAAGTATAGACTCATTAGCGAAAGCTGTTGTGTTTAGGGTGAGTTATGGTGAGCTATGGTGGGTTGTGGCATGACATGTTCGGGCTATTTGATAAGGGCAATTGGCATCCTATAGTAATATAGAGTGTGTTTTGACAACCCCTTCAATTCTCTCCATGAACTCTCTGCAAATCACGAGTAATTCAGATGGTTGTTTTGGCGACCCGACGACCAAGTTTTGAAGCCTAGATAACTGTCTTACAACCCCCGCTCATTTTTTCGATAAGTTAAGACTCCAATATGTATTCAAGTCTCGAAATATAAGATAAGTTCTCTGTTACTTTGTTGATTCATATTCCTAAGTTACACCTAAACAAAATAATTCGATCAAAACCATTTTTGTTTTTGGCTTATCAAGTATTGATTGGAGAATAAGACATAAATCAGAAAAGTTTTAGAAGACACAACTTTTTTTTAAAACAAATATATTCTAGACTTGGATTTAGAGATAATGATCACTCACCCACTTTTTGTTTTTTTTCAAATCTGTTTATTATATATTAAAAAAATTCATATAATCTATTTTAAAGTAAACTGCGGTTTTAGTTTCTCAGGTTTGGTTTAAAACCGCTTTTAGTTTCTCAGGTTTGGTTTAAAACCGCTTTTAGTTCAATAGTTTAAAATTTGCGATTTACATCCAATAGTTTCACAATTTGTCTTATTTTTAACCAATTCACTAGCATCCATCCAATTATTCTGTTAAGTTAAAGTGAAAAGACAAAAGTACCCTTGATAATAAAAAAACAAATAAAATATAAATTACATAAAAAAAAACACATATTAAAAACGCCCCCACTTTCACTCCTCACCTAATTTACTTTCTTCTTCCCCACCACCACACCACCCAGATCTTTTCCCCACCACCACCAGTCATCGACGGCAATCACCACCACCAGATTTTGATTTTCAGTTTTGATTTACAACACTTCCAGGAGATAAAGAATTTCTTTCTTGACCTTCATTCCAATTTTTGATTTTCATGTTTTTTGAGCCTGTTGACCATGAAGGTCTCCAGGCAATCTCAAAAAGTCTAAAAAAAAGTCTCCAGGCAATCTCAAAAGCCTAGATTGATGAAATTTGGAACCTACGGAATGCACGATAGTTTCTCCTTGTCAAACGAATACGTTACGCCATTAAATAACACCAGTCACTCGATTTTCTAGCTACGCATAGGGTTTTCGACCACCGTGAACCACCACCATTTTGAAATTGTTATTCTCCAATAACCCTATCTTTACTAATGGCAAGATAAACCGATTAAAAAAACCCCATATTTAAGCGATTTTTCAGTGTTGAACCATGGTAAAAGTTAATTTCAAATATTTAATACCTTCAGTATGATGTGAGTTTCATAAGGTTAGAAATTGAAGATGAAGATGTACACGTTTGTTCAGATCTATTATTGTGGCTCTGGTGTTCGACGATGGTGAACGGCAGTAGAGAGAGAGAGAGTGAGAGAACATCGATGGAGATGGCGGTGGCGGTGGCGATCTGGCCCGACGAAGGTATTGTTCAGTTGTGGTGCTCTGGCAAGTGATCGGCGAAGATGGCAGCGGTAGATCTAGGATTAGAGAGAGAGGGCGGTGATGGAGACGGCGGCGGCGGTGTGGTGGTAAAGATTGTGGTGGGGGTGGGGGTGTTGGAGGTGACTTATAAAATGAGGAATTAAATGAGTATACAAAATGAGGATAAAAATGTTACACAAATGATCCTTCAACTATTAAACATGTTAATATATTATATAATTAGTTTATAGGTATTTTTGTCGTTTCACCTTAACTTAATAGAATAATTGAATGGATGTTAGTGGCTTGGTTAAAAATGAGACAAATACATCGTAATTTTAAAACTATTAGACTAAAAGCGGTATTTAGACCAAACCTCAGGGACTAAAATCTCAGGTATTTAGACCAAATCAATGAAATCGTTTTTCATCTCACTTTCTCTCTTGTTTCTTATTAGTTACTAGGTTAATACTTGCTTATTGTGTTTGTTGAAAGTTTAGCGATTGTTACAGTTTTAGCCCTCAACTTTGCAGGTGTAGACAGCGTATTATGTAATAGATTAAAAGACAACGACTTTCAATAGTATAGTTTCCATGTTTCTTATTTTGGCCACATAAATTTTGTTTCATTCTCCACTTGCCACTGACCTAAATTTTTTAAAATTTTCAATTTTAACTCTTATATTATATATAATATACGCTTTTAACCAGATTCATTTTTTATTAATTTTGTTTTCCTTTAATAACTTTCGTTCATTACATTTTTTTAAAATACGGAGTGCGCGGCTGTTTTTAATTTTTTTTTTGTCAACATGTTGATACATAGTTGTATTCAAAATCGAGTTTTTTATTGTTGCATATGACGAGTGTCGTTATCGTTGTGGTGTCGTGACAAGTCAAACCTATTATGAGCGAAAAAACATCATTGTCGATATTCGTATTATTGGAACCCGTATCGGTATTCACTTTTATGGTTTTCGACTACCCGAACCGGTTCTTTTGAATTTATTTTTTTTTTCCTTTTTTATTATTGTTTTATTTATCTTTTTTATTAACATTATCTACGTTTTCATTTAAAGTGGGTATGAGTGAGTGTTATCCATCCTTGAGAAACTGAGAATGGTATTGTTGTTGAGTAGCATATCATCATCATCGGTACCCGTAATTTCTTCGTGGAATTTGGGCAGACGAGCCCTGGTTGTTAGGAAAAAGCACAACTGGTCTTGCTCCTGTTCGGCGGGGGATGTTGATTATCAAGTGTTGAGTGCCATCAACACTTCATACAACGACATACTCATCCTCGATACTACTCAATCACGGATGCTCCTCCTTGACTCCACTCGTATGCCCTCATTCTCTATGTTAGGTAGGTCTTTTGCATTTCTCAAACCCTAATTTATTTGATACTGCTACAGACAACGTTCACAGCGTTTTTATCAAAGGACAAGCATGGACTGGTTCCTATTGGGTATCATTTCTCCTTCCTACTACATTACATTACATTCAATTGTATTGTATTTCTTACAAACTTTTTTCTACAGGATGAATTTGCCAGCTTACCACCTTTAATCCCACAAGGTCCAATTGCAATTTTTGGCTTGGTAAAATTTCCAATTGCTATAATCTACTTACTTATTCACCTACTAACTAACAAACTTGCTTGGACTTCAGGGTGGAGGAACAGCTGCACATTTGATGCTTACCTTGTGGCCTTCACTGCAGCTACATGGGTGGGAGATTGATCAAATTGTAATGAATCCCCCCAAAAAGGATATGGATATTTTACTCTTTAATGTTACTGTGATATTGAATATAGTTTTTTTTTTCAGTTGATTGATAAAGCAAGAGAACACCTTGGGTTGTCTGATCTTGAGAAGCATACCGAAGGTGGTGGCGTTCTTAATGTCCATATTGGTGATGCGCTTTCTCCATCAACTAGTGTTTCCGGAGGATATGCTGGTAATTGTCAAAATATATATATATATTTCCTGTTTTGTTCTGGTTTTAATATTGGTGATACTGTTTCAGGTATTGTTATCGACTTGTTTTCTGGTGGAGAGGTTTTGCCCCAGTTGCACGAGGTACACACATGACACAGCCGATAAATTTCTAGTGTTGAATGATTTACTTTTCCTGTTGTGGACAGGTAGAAACCTGGTTAGAAATAAATGATAAGTTGATGCCAAACGGTCGGCTGATGGTGAATTGTGGTGGCGCTACAGGCGCCTGGGAGAAAAATTCCACACTGAAAACCTTGTGCAAAGCATTTCCTGGGCAAGTGGGTATCTATCTTCAATGCTATGCTGCTTGCTTTCATTTAATTAACTCCCATCTGGCTGGCTGGCAGGTAAATTGGAAAAAGATGGCAGAAAGTGAGGGTGAAAATTGCCTTGCCCTCACGGGGCCTTTGCCAGACTTGACTCTGTGGGCTGCTGCTCTCCCTCATCGATTGGCCTCAGGTGTTGTGCAGTGGGCCTGTTGTTTCCCTAACCCTTGATGATATTGATACCCAACCCAATTGATGTTAATGCTAATGTATGATGTTGTTTGTTATCACCATTAGGAATCATGCTTAAAGATATTTTAAAGAAAAAGAAAATAATCAAAATGTATTTATTCTTTAATATAATATTGAAACCTATTGTCTGTCAGTCAGGATAATTAGCATAGGAAATTGTATCATAACATTCAACCATGCAAGAATGTATTCATTCATGTATAAACGTGAACAAAGACAAGAATACATTCACTGTTTGATGATAAAAAGCAAGACGGGGAAAAGCAAAAGCGATTACAACTCCAGTTAATCAATCTTCTCACTTATGTTGAAACCATAAGCGTGCAAGAAGTCCAGTGCTGCGCGCAATTTAAAACCAAGATAAGGTTCCATCATCTAATCTAAAAGATTTAATATATGTATAGCATATCAAAAGGTAGTACTGCAACCACAAAAGTGCATGGAAATTACCTGGCTCATAAACTTCTGGAACACTAGGCCTTAAGATACCAGTACTTGTAACTTTTTTGGCAAGTAAAAGCTGTACATTCAAAGCACATCTCTAGTCAAGCCAAGCACAATCTTGATGAAAGTGAGACTAAAATAATCAACAAATACATACCAGAGCTCCAATGGCTACGGGAATTCCAACAGTGATTGCCATGGCACTTATCTCTTTCCCATTCTGAGTCCTTCCAAATTCCAATAATATAGCCTCATGGTGCTCGGTAGGGCGACCATTTGGGAAATCTACCACTACTTGATGATATAAAAGAACCATGTCCTGACATAAGTGCAATTTATTTATTTTTAACTCCAATGTATCATTTCAAGGAAAGCCCATCCAGTATCTTATTTATGACTATAGACTATGAACAAATTGTTAATGTTAGCCTCAATTTATAATTAACTTGTTAATACCTGTTCCATGCTGGTATATGCTAATCTTTCTTCCATGCGGAGGCATGTCACATCAAATGCAGTTTGGCATGATGAAGGTACCTCTGTTTGCTCGTAAAATCCCAAAAATCTAATGCAAGACCAACCACTTGTTGTTACTATACAAACATACTCTGCAAAAAAACAATATGTGCTTACATAATTGCTTTAGCTGTCCTGATTGCAGCTTCATCCTCTTTGCAGATTCCAAGCGCTAGCAGCCTTTCTGTTATAAGCTTCTCTGCCTTGACTGATTCATCAGAGTTGATGCTGCTATCGAACTCCAAAAGTTCATACAGAAATGTTCTATATGTAGTAGGTCCATCTTTATTTGTAAGACTTGGACGAACTTCACTATCGAAGAAACCAATTCTTGCCAATGAACCCATTATTTCACCAAACCCTGTGCACGCAATACACAGTTCATATAAGAATCATCTATATGTTTCCAACATCAAATTTCAAAGGTGCAAGAAACAACCAGATTTTAATTCCCAAAAGCATGAGATACTAATTTTGTTTTATCTTTTAGTCTATTCCAATATATCCAACAAAGAAGAAAAGCTCAGATAAAACTCAAAAGAATTCTGTAACTGAGATGCGTGTTTCAAATTTCATCTGAATAATCCTACCTACCACTAAAATCAGTCATAAGCATCAATCGTTAAGAAGAAAGGGACACCCAAAAGAGGTTAAGAACCATACAATACTCTTGCTTTGTGGAAGCCACAAGGCATGCCAAATTAAGCAATGTGGCTAAACCAGAAACACATAGTAGTACCTTCATAACGCAGAGTCCCACGAAAGATTGTCAATGCTTCATTTTCTATACCATACAGATCTCCATAAATTAAGGAGTTGCGATTAGGTAGGACCTCCAGTGCAAAAGCGGGAAAATCATGTAGCCGGAATTTTGTGGCTGACACGTATATATTAGCCCCTGAAAGTTCACACCAACAAAAACTCATAACATCATATGTGTCAACTCATGAAAAATTTAGTCCTTGGGCCACGCTGAACGTTAGCATCTTATAACACAGCACTAAGATGAATAACTTACTGTTAGTATGCATAACAAAAGACAATTGCAATGTTATCAGGTTAGAGTTCATGGAAGCACCATCTCATATTGCTACCAACGGATGTACTTAATGTTAGGTATTTACATAAACCTTCTTTTACCCTGAAAAGTTCCCATAACGTTACACTAGTTCTGTCCATCCAAAGATAACAGCTCTATCTGCCTCAGGTGAGACAATAAAGGCTAAAAAGTTCAGTTCCCCTTCAGGTATGTCTTGTTATAAAAAAAACTGAAAAAGAAAACTCATCATTTCTACCTACCGTCTACTAGAAAAGGATTATAACCGAATAACAAACAATCAATTAACTCCTGAACATTTTCCTTATTGTTAGTAATTCCATAATCTATCACATGGAGAGCTAGGTAATGCTGTAGCTTAGTCCAGCTTCTGCCCCACTATAACTACAAGTTCAATTTCAATTTTGAATTCAGTTAACAAACAATATGCTTTTATTTTCCAAAGCAGTTTACCAAAGACATGTTGCAGCAAATGGCATTGTGAGGTTTTGTTCATTTTCCAACAGCAAACAAAGTATAACATACAAGTGATTCATATTTATCATGTTTTCCAAATATAATGCAGTCTTAATATCTTAATCAATGTTTAGTCCCATGAGTAGTAACGGGTTTAAAACCATCAGGTGAATGCATATGCACTATAATTACCCATAAATCAATGTAAAAGTCACGTGTATAAATATATGCACTTTCTAAATTATACTGGATGGTGAATATATGAGCCAGCACAACCTTATTAAGTAATTTGTTTAGCGACTTACCGTCAACATGTACAGTTCCTCCATCATGTCTGTAGGTGGCAGGATTGCACCCAGCTCGTATAGCCCCTGCTGGATTCCAGCTGAAAAAGAGTTTTGTAGCTATAAATACTAGCTGTAGTCAAACAACATAATCCTATTTAAGAAATAGTCCTACTAAATGTAACGATTTGTGTTGTAGACTCGTGTGATCTCTTTCGACAACTTGTAAACTTTTAAAACGTAGGGAGAGTCTAGTGACTAGACTTGGGATATTACAATGCGTTATGATTTACAAGCAACAACCTTGATATAAATCACGATTAAATAAAATGAAACCAGACCCCAATCAGATCACTGCTAAATATATATCTAACACTCCTCAAGTTTGGCGTAGACATCAACTGTGCCCAATTGCCACGGATTCACTTGATTTGGGTTTTTGAGTATTACATACACTTCAGAGATGGAACTTGTTTGAGGAAGGTGAACTTTAGATATGCATGTAATTACATGTACAAGCTTTGTGTAGGCTCTATTTGTTTCTCTAGTCTCTCCTATATCTAAAATGAAATTAATGCCTTTTTTTGTGGCACAAGAGACTATCCCCGTCACCACCATCATCAACTCAATAACCAAGAGAAGGATAAGATATACAAAAGACACATAAGTAAACCTCATTTGGCTTCTATTTTCAATGGTTAATATTGGCTTCATAAAGCTGCATGTTGTAAATAATACGTCTTTAAAAGTACCTGAACTTGTAAGCTAATGGGTTATTTGCTGCTGCCGGGGATGGAATACCCCCACAGTTGGAAACAAAAGACCTGATTTTCCCGCCTTGGGCATGTACTTGGTTGATCATCTTCATTGCCATCATATGATCTGAAGCATAAAATTTATGTCAAATGTATGCATTCATAAACATGAATACAGAATGCTTCCCTTCCTCACAAAATAGTACTCCAAACATTATAGTAACAATGACTTATTGGTTTTTAAAGTCCATTTATGAGAGGAAGGTGACAGAAAAACCAGCTTCAAGAGTAGAAAAGAAATTCAAATTAACACATTTTCCAAAGGCTTTTTGTTCAACGTTATACAGCCAGCTAGCTGAATTATAAGAATACATATGCTCGAAGAAAAAACTAGGAAAGAAAACAACCTATTCCAGGATCCAAGCCCATTTCACCAAGAATTGTAATGCCACAACCTTCGGCTGCATCATGTAGCTTGCACATTGAATCATTAATGTAGCTAGCAGTGACAAGATGCTTTTTAAGCTGCATTAAAAAACATAATATTTAACAAAACAGGAAGCCAGTGAAGTAACACCAATGCATATTATTATTGGTCTTGAGTAAATGATGTCTTGTTCTAGAAAAAAAAAAAGCCTTCTACATACCAAAATACGCTAGCATATGAATCAAGTGTACACCTTCCTGTTGATGAATGTTCCACAAATAGAATACTTATGCACAAAGATATTGATGAGTCACCTAATCAAGTCATCACTAATGAGCAACCTAATCATGTCATCACTAAGGACAAGCCCAAATTGATGCACGTCTATTCTAGAAGGGGCAAGAGGAGTAATATTAAAAGTGGCTAAGGGGTATGATGGGGAGAGGGATAGTATAAGTCGTAGGGAATAAAAGTTGTTAGGCAGTTTTCAATTTGTTAAGTTTATTCAGTGTTGTAAAAATCGGGCCTAGGCGCTAGGCGGCCATTTAACTTGTAATTTTGAGCTAGGCGGACCATTAATCGGAATCGGTCCTAGGCGGTCCTAGGCTGGCCTAGGCGGCCAGATTCCGGTGAAAATTCCGGCAAAAACCTGAAAATTTCCGGAAAAACCTTGGATTTTCCAACCAACCCCTTCAAATTCTAGCCAAATATGTGTATAAATATTTAAAAATGAACATTTTTATAAAAATCACTTATAAAAATCAACATTTTTATAAAAATCACTTATAAAAATGTGTGTATATATATAAAAAACTAAAAATTACATATAAAAATTCCAAGATTAATCCCGCCTAGGCCTAGGCCCCACCCCACCGCTCGACTAGCGCCTAGCGATTTTTCCAACCATGAGTTTGTTATTGGGCTCCTGCTGGTGCAGAGAGAGAGGGAGCATTCCCTGGGATTTTCCTTTGAGTTTTCATTGTTTCTCTTCTTGTTCATCGTTTAGTTATCAATAAACAAGTCCTTTAATCATTCCTTAAATTGTTTGTGATTCAATTACCTATCATTGGTCCGACCTGCCCTCCCTCTGCTCTCGATTCCGTTTCTGCTCCACTTTCTACCCATCTGATTCCTTCATTTGTTCCTGATCGTGATCATGGTCAATCATCAAGCTCGTTTGGACACTCATGAGCAACAAATCCAGCAACTCCAATCGGATGTTGCGGAAATCAAATCAGCATTAAGCTCCTTGACGGCCGATAAGGAGGAATCCGTCGTTTTCCGGCGAGAGGTATTAGCCTGGATGAAATCGCAGGAAAAGCGACCCATGGATGGTTCGTCGGGTTCTGGGCCTTCGATTCTGGATTTCTCGACGCCCGCTACCAAATCCGATTCTTCGACCAACCTCCCTTGGGCTGTGAAGAAGATTAAGCTGCCAGAGTTTTCTGGCTTTGATCCTCAGGGTTGGATTAAGAAGGCGACTCTGTATTTTGATATCAATTCTACTTCCGACGATACCCGCTTGCAACTCGCTCAATTGAGCATGACAGGGGTGGCTCAGCACTGGTTCACGATCATCACTCAGGTTTGTCCCTCCCTTTCGTGGACGGATTTTCAATCCGAGCTGCTCCAACGTTTTAGTGGTCTGGAAATCCAAAATCCATATGAACAACTCGCCAATATCCAACAATCGGATTCCATTTACGATTACATTGATGATTTTGAGTATCTACTGTTATTGGTTCCTCTTTTGCCGGAATCTCAGGGACTGGGTTATTTTGTGGCGGGTTTAAAGGATGATGTGAAGCAGTGGGTGCGTCTCCATCGTCCTCTTTCTCGTTTGGACGCCATGTATTTAGCCAAGGATGTGGATGCTATGCTACGACCGAATTCTGGTAATTCTTCTCGAAACCGTTTTCGTTACCTTCATCCGATGGGATGGACTGCGTCGGGCATGGGTGAGGGTTTTCTGTGGGCAACCGTTCTGAGGTTAAAAGCCCTGTTAATTTGGAGTCTGGGGTTAAGGGGTCTTCCAACTCCTGTGACCTCTCTCGTTCATTACTGTCGTCTACTTTCCCTTCATCCACTGATGTTAGGACGTTGCCCCATCGGGATAGAGGGGTTCAGTCGCTCTCTTGCACCTAGTGGGAAGATCGTCGGAAGAAGGGCTTGTGTTTTAGGTGTAGTCAACAGTATGGGCCTGCTCACAAATGCCCGGAGGGCTCACTTCGGGTGATGTTGCTTGGGGATGATGAGTATGATTCTTTGGAGGCTCCGAATTCTCCTGTTACTCCTTCGACAGGGGACTCGCCTACGGGCTCATGTCTGGCTTTGGAAGCTTCGGGTTTCGTGGCAGGACAAGGTGGTGCTCCTACTTTGCGACTCGCAGGGAGCCTATTTGGACATCCGGTTTGTGTACTGGTGGACAGTGGGGCAACACATAACTTTGTGTCTCGCCGTTTGGCTCTTGCGCTGGGTTTTTCCATACAAACCTCTCCCGGAATTCCCATCACTTGGGGTGATGCGCAATGGGTTGTCGTCACTGACCGTTGCCTTAAGCTTCCGCTTCAGCTTGGTTCCAGCACCTTCGAGTTGGATGCTTTAGTTTTTGATACGGGCAGTCTTGATGTCATTTTGGGAATGGAATGGCTACATTCTTTGGGTGAAGTGATCCATGATTGGCCTAAGGCCCTGATGCAGTTTGATTACAACGGCTTTCCAGTCCAGCTAAAGGGGGCTTCTGCTGCCTTGTCTTCTCAGGCTACTGTGCAACGTGCTCCTCTGCAGCCTGCAGTAGTGTCTCTTGATCCGTTTACACCTACAAGTCTTGAGGTCAAGACTTTTTTGGAAGGCGGGAGTAGTGATGAGTCACCTAATCAAGTCATCACTAATGAACAACCTAATCATGTCATCAGTAAGGACAAGCCCAAATTGATGCATGTCTATTCTAGAAGGGGCAAGGGGAGTAATATTAAAAGTGGCTAAGGGGTATGATGGGGAGAGGGATAGTATAAGTAGTAGGGAATAAAAATTGTTAGGCAGTTTTCAATTTGTTAAGTTTGTTATTGGGCTCCTGCTGGTGCAGAGAGAGAGGGAGCATTCCCTGGGATTTTCCTTTGAGTTTTCATTGTTTCTCTTCTTGTTCATCGTTTAGTTATCAATAAACAAGTCCTTTAATCATTCCTTAAATTGTTTGTGATTCAATTACCTATCAGATATGTATGTACTAACAGTCCAAAGCTTAAAGAAAAAAAAGGGATCAAGTAATTGATAAAGTTGGGGAATGCACATCTCCCAACTAGGGTTAACAATTCCTGACACGAACATGACACGAAAATAAAAAGTTTTGGGTTAGCTTTTATAACCTGTTTTATTGAACAAGTCAACCCGACCACGACACGTTTAATAAGTGGGTCTACCCGAACATGACCTGTTTAGTAAATGGGTTAGCCTATTAACCCGTGTAAGAGTTTTTTGAAAAGTTCATATTTAGATTTTAGAGGGGTTATATGAAAAGTGTTAACATTTAAAGTTTGATTTTTTATTTTTTTATTTTTAATTTTCTATCTAACTGTTAATATTCAAAAGTTAAATCAATTTTCCATCTTGAAATCTTTATAACCTCTTCATTTTCAAATATTTGATTCATTAGTCCTAACTACCAATTCTCCAATTATTTTCATTTACTTCTTCTAATATCGAGCTAAATATATAAAACAAGGTTTGTTAATTGTGAATTAGAGATAAAGAGACAAGAAATATTAATTAAAAGGACCCCAATTACATAAGGGTTTCATTTGAGCCGGAGTAATTAATTGTTTAAATTTTCACTAAGTCACTAGGTATTACTCATATTCACAAATGGACATTAAACGGGTTTACCCAAACACAACATGATTTTAAGTGGGTCTGACACAACACGACAAGAATAAATACACGGGTCATGTTCTTCAACCTGTCAAGCCGAAACCCATCAACCCGACATGATGGACACCCCTACTCCCAACGCCTTATAATATCCAGACACATGAGGATGCCATAGAGCACTTACTCGCTCCAGTTCATGATTCCAGAACTTCAAAACTGGATCTAGTAAATAACTACACTTTAAGTTGTTCACTGGTATTTGTTATCGCGACAAATGATAACTTATTACTAACAATTAATTTGTAAGTTTAAAGAATAATATCAAACTGAAGATATAGTGTTTACATCTGTTGGCTATAATGAGAATATTAAAAACCTTGTCATGATTGAGTAAGAGTACCATACCTCAATGCAAACATTAGCTATGGTATAATGAAAACTTGGAGGCAATAGACTAACAACGATATCAACCTGCACACATAAAGCTACATTCACTATTAACAACACAACCTTCAATAGAAAAACAAAGCAAGGAACATTACTACTTTACAATATATAACCACTAATACAAACTTCTAGCAAGCAATTCAAAAAGGAAATAAAAAAACAAGTAGTTGTCATATTCTGTCTTTTCTCTCTTGCCAAATGCCTCAATAATGATTTTGAACACCAATTTTAAATTAACGTTAATTCACATATGAAATTACACTTCACTAGTTTTGAAAACCGGATAACCAGACCAATGAAATTCAATGGAAGTATATCAATTAGGGTAAGAGCAAAAAGTGTTTTCTTATGGTGTAATTTGTTTGGTTAAACTATTCATTATGTTTATGAATTTTTAGTCTTAAAAATAAATATATTTAGTTGAAATTTAATTTAGTCTAGTGGTTTTATGATGGGTGAGTTGCATAACAAGGAAGAAGTATGAAACATCAAACATAATCCTACCAAAATACCCTTTTAGTGATAGAAACTATTTAATTGGAACCTTAGGATTAGAATTAATGAAGCTCTTTTTTTGTCACATTCCCTTATATATATAGACACACACACACACACACACATATATATATATATAGGAAGGTTCCCCTACAAAGTGGTTTTGCCTAAAAAGTGTAGGAAACAAGGAGAATACGCCACGTGTACAATACTGATTCCATGGGTGAGGGATATTAGTGTCATTTATGCGCAGAAAAACAGCACGTTTATATGATATAAGTCGTGCTACTTTAACCTTTATAACTATGTTGTTTTACGATATAACTGTATTGATAATAGTAACCAACACAGATATCGAGCATCATTATCTTTTTCTTAAAAAATCTCATTTTTTTATATAAAAAATATAACAATATTATACTCAAATTAAAGAGAGAAAAATGCTCGATTTTATGGTGTAATTTAAAAAAAATAATAATAATCTATAAAAAAGTTATTTTAGTTTATAAAATATGGTGGAACTAATATTTAATGCAAAAGGAAAGTCAACCAAGGACAAAATCTCTATTTTACCCTCTAGCCATTAATTCACTTCTAAATCAATCTTAAGGTTTGATCAAATATCTAAATTACTTCCTACACTTTTTAGGCAAAACTCACTTTGTACTTGAACCTTCCTCTCTCTCTCTCTCTCTCTATATATATATATATATATATATATATATATATATATATATATATTATAGGGACATGTTCAATTAAGAACCATAATTTTGGCGGGAACCAAAAGAACTTACATTTATGTAGGCATGCATGGTTCTTTTGGTTCTCGCCAAAATTATGGTTCTTAATTGAACATGCCCATGTACATATATATATATATATATATATATATATATATATATATATATAAATGTAAACCACCTTTAAATGTATAAACCAAAAAATCAAATCCTGACCACATGTTTATTATAATTAATTAAGTGTTTGACTTTTGGGGAATGAATTAAAATAAGATGAAAATAAATGTGAGATCAGAATTTGGTTTTTTGGTTTACAAGTTTACATTTGATCCTTACCCTTATGTATATATATAGGGGGAGGTTCAAATAAGAAGTTTTTCGCTAAGAAATCTAAGAAATGACAAAAACATTAAGAAACGATATCAAACGACTCCGATTGAGCTCATTCCAGCGGCATTGGAACCGTATCGTCGAACTCTACCATATTAGCCTTTAGGGTTTAGATTTTAGCGTTGAATTTTAAGATTTTAGCCTTTGGGTTTAGCTTTTAGGGTTTAGATTTTAGGGTTTAGGTTTTTGGGGGTGGGGGGGAGTGTTAGGTTTTGGGGGGCGTGGTGGTTTTAGGCTTTTCGGGGTGGGGTTGGAGGAGGGGTTTAGGTTTTTGGGGGTGCGGGTGGAGGGGGGTTTAGGTTTTTGGGTCCGGGTTAGGGTTCGATGAGACGGTTCCAACGCCGCTGGAATGAGCTCAATCGGAGTTCGTTTGACCCACTTTTTCGGATTTCTTAGCAAAAAACCACTTCTTAGCGGAACCTTCCCCTATATATATATATATATATATATATATATATATATATATATATATATATAGGGGAAGGTTTAATTCAGAACACTAAATATTGCGAGAACATAGGGAACAAAATAAATCCTTCATTTTTTCAATCTTAAAAAGTTTTGAAATATAAAAAAAATGATAGAAATGCAATGTTTATTCATCTCTAAAGAAATTTATAAAAAAATATGAACAAATTTCATTTATTTGAATAACCTACACATGTGTAATTCATGTGTAGGATCTATAGGTTATTTTACCTACACATAATCTACACATGTGTAGGTAAACTTTTAAATGTATAAAAACATATTCAAAAAATTGTTTAATGGGTTTTTATGTGTATAAACATGCATATTTATATGTATGAAGTACAAATTTTTAAAAATATAAATCATGAATCAAGAAATTAAATGATTTAAGTTTGTTCTCGCAGTAATTTAGTGTTCTGTAATGAACCTTCCCCTATATATATATATATATATATATATAGGGGAGGGTTCCAGACAAAATCACATAGTTAAGCGAAAAAAACAATAAAAACCCCAATTTTAACCAATAATATAATAATATTTATTTTTTATTTTATTTTATTTTAATTTTTATATAAGAGTATCAATATAATATTACACATTTTTACCAAAAAATCATTTAAATATTGGCTTACGTATACGTAACCCATAGTGTTACGTATGCGTAAACAAAAAACAAAAAAATTGCGGTTACGTATACGTAACCCCTAGTATTACACATTGTTTTGGTGGTTTTCTCGGTTTTCGCCTAACTTTGTGGTTTTCTCTTGATCCCTCCCTTATATATATATATATATATATATATATTCGTCCCGTAGAAGCATATGCAATATGAGGAAAGCAATAAGGAGCACCTACCTGACTAATGTACTTACAAAGACTATCATGATCCATCACATCCAGCTCAACTGCAATTGCATCTGGAATACCTTCGATTATCTACGTCCAATAAACAATGGCAATGATAATTTCATAATAACAAGACAACTGGAAAGCAAACAGTTGGTCACTGCTCAGCAAGCATATCAGCATTTTATAGTCAAGTAAAAGACTTAATTTGCAACCGTCCTAGGTTGACTTAAAACTTGAAATATGATTGTACTAGATTGTGATTGTGTGATTAGGGTTTACATAAGGAGGTGTTTATATAGAACACCATATTACAAGTCTAGTCCCTATACTATATCAATTAGTCTAATAGGTTGCGTATCCATAGACGGTTTTAGACAAACATCTGATTAGCAAAGTAGCATTTCAATTTTCAATCACAAAAGCCAGAGTGGATATGAAATATGTGTTAAAGTTAAGTGTACCTCCTCTGCATCCTTGAGAAAAAGGGATGCAACTATAACTTGAACATAGTTGTGCTCCTCAAATTCTGCTGCTATCTTACATGATTTTTTCCATTCTGATGGTGAATTGCTTCCAATTGATGACAAGAATTCAACAGCAGGTTGACAAACCCGTCCTGCACCTAAAATAAGAACCGTGTTCCTCTTTTTTGAACCATAACCCAGACTGACCGAAGTATCCTTGACTTCGCCAACCTTGAGAGCAAACAAGTTTGTTTTTCCCTTATCATCTTCCTTTGGATTTGCTATAGATGTCAAGGTATCCACTATTTTATTGAGGACCGCACTGTTATCTGCACCCACCTAGTAACATATATTGACAACATAGACTAAAATAAGAGCACATTAATAGAATTTAACTACATATCTTCTAGTACCATAGGAAGCACGATTTGCTTCTTATACTACAATATTATCAGTTTTTTATTGGCCTCAAATATGCAAACAATAGCCAACGTGACAATTTTGTTATTTCCTTAATTACGAAGTCTCTATAAATATGGTTAAGTTGATTATGAGAAAAATAACTGAACTTCCATACATTTCATTGAAAAATACAAAGAAGTAATCACCAGTTATACACCTAATAGCCCTAATCAGAACACATTATTTGACTATTGTGCTCCCGACTCTAAACTAGGGAATTAATAATAAAGAAACCAAAAATATAAACATGACCCTAGTCCGTATCTCTTCTACTTTGGTATTCTATATAATCTATAATGCTTGATAGGTGACTGAATTAGAAAAACCCTACAACTACTCCTCCTCTTGTAACACACTAATGCCTTTGGACTATGCAACGTTCACAATGAGAGAAAAATCTGAAGGTTTATATTCAGGTTGTCCTCTGTTAACAATTAACATTTGAATCTTTTAAGTGACAAGAGATGTTACTATTTTGTGCATGGATTGGATGGTTGCTTATGGTGTAATTGTTCATTTAATTAAAAAAACTTACTTCAAGTTCGGAGTAAGACATTGAGTCTGTGCATTGACCCACTTGACATTTGACGAGATGAAAGGATCCACCAGCAGCTTCAATAATATCCAAGGCCTCATTGATCAGAAATTGGTCAAAAAGATGACCACTAAGAGAAACCTGTAAAGGTCAAAGACTATCAAAAGATACCGATTTTAAAGTCAATATAATACATATATAAATAAATATATATACACACACACATACATATGTGCGTGCAGAAGGTCGCTCAACACAGAACCAATTTTAAGTAGAGAACCGGGAGGACGGGCATAAATTCTTGTACTTATTGCTTTAATCGTGATACATAAGGCGGTTATGTAACCACATAACCGCCTCTCTTTCTCTCTCCCACTATATCTGGCAAGCACTTTGTACAAGTGCTTTGAGGTTCTCCCGGTTTCCTACTTAAAATTGGTTCTAAAATGAACGTGCCCCTATGTGTGTGCATGTATGTATGTGTGTATATAAATATATATTATGTGTGTGTGTGTTTTGTGTGTATGATCCACATGGCATGCATTAGGTTGCAATAAAATGATAATGAAACATGAAAGTCAGAAACAAACCAACATAGTGTATCTGTTCTTATTAGAGAGGTGATTGGCAATGTTCTCTGACATATTTCTGGAAATCAGTAGATAGTAAAGTTCCATTAGTTGATATAACCAAAATATGAAGCATATTTATGAATATTAGGTAGAGAATATTTAAGTTTTTAAATAAGTCATTTGTTAGATCATCGAAAGAAACAACAATGTGAGGTTTGCACTTTGCATGACACTCCTTGAGGTTTCTAAGGTTATACAAGTCCTAGATGATAACATGTGATAAGCAAGCGATTTCCTAATACTTCAAATGCCAGGGTACAACGAAATCAGATGGCCTTCCATTGAGTGAAGATCACTTGGTTCACCTAGACATAGTCTGTTGAAAAAGATTGGACAATATGTCTTCTCCCCTCCTCACAAAAAAGGTGCTAAAATATTACTCTTCTTTCACTTAGAAAAAATTACAACTTAAAAATTGACATAAAGAGTTTCCATAATATCATCAAACATGCATTTTCTGAAGCTGAGAATAACAGGGCATTACTCTGAGTTTGAGGATATTTCTTCACAGATTCTAGGGTTACGAGGAAGGTGGTTTTGTATGTAATGTGGTTGGAGGAGTTAGATTTTATCCTCTTTACCATACATAACTTCCTCTTTTTATCAATATATTGCTACTGTAAAGAAAATAGACCATGAGATTTACTAACAAGGAAAATATCTCCCAAGTTTTATTTCCTTTTTTCTTCATTACAAGGACAAATCATCTTGTCCATATTCAGAACCCATCAACTAGTATCGTATATTCCATTCATGTGCTGCTCAATTCAACAACATTTAACCACATAACCGCCTCTCTTTCTCTCTCACATTATATTTGGCCAACACTACATACAAGTGTTTATGCAGTTCTTGTGGTTCTCTACTTGAAACAGGTTTTGTATTGAATGCACCCATTTATGTGTATGCATTATATACATACATGATATATATGTGTGCGTGTGTACCCATTTATGTATATATGTGTATGCAATATTAGCAAGTTATGTGAGAAAGCGTACTCTGAATTCCGCATTCGGGGAATATATTCATATAAGTGAGTAAGAGCTCCTCCATGTGCTATACAAGCTCTCCTCAAGTGAAGAGGTAGATCTTCAACATCCTCCAAAGAAGCTAAGTTCCCAATAAAATGGGAAAGAACATCACCAAAATGTTGGGAAGCCTTTATGATAAATGCTAGCATGTTAGAAGCCATAAATATAATATAAAAACAATGATAGCGGACAAAAGTAACTTAAGAAGATGACGCAAAAAGAAACATCTAATTAAAAGATACTAATATTCACAGCACCTCTTTGGCAAATTCAGTTGGCAAAATGTCAACAGCTAAACATATTACACCATCACCCTCAATGTCTTCATGATACGAGTCACCAAAAGGGTCATATCTACCAAATTATTTGTCAAGATCGACAAAACTGAAGTAAGTATTTGGACATTATAATAAAAAAAAGTATGTGCTGTGTAAGGTACTCTTTAAAAGAAAAGAAGAGAGCATGAGATGTAAACACAACCTATCAACAGTCTACCTTTTTATATGTGCTTAATTAATTCTATTAGAACAAGAATTATAAATAGAACAGAAAGAAACACATAAGTGGTTGATGTTTCCTAACATGTCCATCATCCCATGTGGTGGAAACTATGAATTGTTCGATCCTTCCATTATAATCAAATCACTATATATAGAATACAAAGGGCCTAATCTATATATGGACAATACTGAACATTGACTATCGGATATTTATAAATAATACAAAATATATATCGCTAATACACCCCCGCAGTCGAAACTGGAGGAGGGCGAATGTTGAGACTAGATCTAAAATCTTCGAAAAGAACTCGTGGGAGACCTTTTGTGAAAATATCAACAATCTCAAAACGAGAAGGAATGTGGAGAACCCGGACTAGGCCACGAGCTACCTTCTCACGAACGAAATGGATGTCTATCTCGATGTGCTTCATTCTTTGTTGTTGCACGGGATTGGTAGATAAATAGACCGCACTTACATTGTCGCAATAGAAAAGTGTTGCTTTTGATGGAGGATGATGAAGTTCTCCTAGAAAATTTCGTACCCAGCATGTTTCAGAGACGACATTTGCAACACTCCTATATTCCGCCTCAGCACTAGAACGTGAAGGACCACAAGAGAAGATTGTCCCCCATGTAAACACAGTAACCCGAGGTGGATCTCCAAGTATCTGGGCAGCCGGCCCAATCGGCATCGGTGAACTAGAGAACAAGTGTCTGAGTGAGGAATAATGAGCCCGTGATTTAAAGTCCCTTGAGCGTAGCTCATAATGCGTCTAAGTGTGTGCATGTGAGTCGAACAGGGAGCGTGCATATGCATGCATACTTGTTGAACTGCATAACTGATATCGGGAAGTGTGAAGGTGAGACATTGTAGGGCCTCACATATCTTGGCCTCGACCTTGGCCATCCTATCTTCGTCAAAATCCCAAAAAAACCACTCCCTATCACCCATCGGCCTTTACTACTACAAGCTTTTCCTCCCTCCTTGAACCTACCTCCTTTACCGTTGCCAACAAATTCCCTGAGTGGAGTCATGCCATGGCTAACGAGTTTCAGGCATTTCATAAGAATGAAACATGGTCTTTAGTCCCTTGTGTCAACTACACTAATATTATTGATTATAAGTGGGTGTACAGGTTAAAGAAAGATCCACAAGGCAAAGTCACTCGTTATAAAGCCCGCCTTGTTGCCAAAGGCTTTACTCAACAACCCAACATTGACCATCATGAGACGTTTAGTCCAGTGATCAAAGCAACCACTCTTCGGACTCTCTTATCTCATTGTCGTGACAAGCAACTGCCCCTTCGTCATTTGGACGTGCAAAATGCCTTTTTACATGGTAACTTGCAAGAAACAGTTTACATGAAACAACCACCTGGTTTTGTTGATCCAAGTAAATCGAATCACGTGTGTCTTATTCACAAATCTCTTTATAGGCTCAAGCAAGCTCCCCGAGCCTGGTTTAATCGCTTGTCGAGAGTGCTATATCAATTTGGTTTTTGTGGATCCAAAACTGACCCTTCACTGTTCATCCTTAACTCCGGTGGCACTCTTGTCTATATTCTCGTTTATGTAGATGAAATCATCATTACCGGAAAAAAACAACTCAGCTATTGATGGTAATATTAATTGCCTAAGCTCCATTTTTCCCTTAAAGATCCTGGCCAACTTCACTATTTTTTGGGGAATTGAGGTGATTCATCATCAAAAGGATATTGTCCTCTCATAGCAAAAATACATTTCTGATGTCCTTCATCGCTCTGGTCTCTCGGATTGCAAACCGGTTTGTTCTCCAATGAGTACCTCCCAAGTGTTGACCATTGATGATAGTCTACTTCTGCAAGATCTGGTGAAGTATCGCCAAAATGTTGGAGCTTTACAGTATGCCACTCTTTCTAGACCGGATATTGCCTTTGCCGTCAATCGTGTATGTCAATTTATGCACGCTCCAACAGACAACCATTGGTCCGCTGTTAAATGTATCCTTCGCTACTTAAAAGGAACAACGGATTTAGGCCTTCTTATTCGTCACACCTCGAGCTCCTCCTTACAAGCCTTTACTGATGTTCATTGGAAATGCAATCAATTCTCCGATTCAGGCCTACTCTGATTCTGATTGGGCGGGCTGCCCAGTCGACCGTCGATCCACGAGAGGGTTTGCCATCTATTTAGGATCCAACCTCGTCTCCTGGTCTGCCCGCAAGCAACGACTGTTTCGAGGTCTTCAACTGAATCCGAATACAAGGCACTTGCTGATACCGTGGCATAGCTAATTTGGTTAAAGTCTCTTCTACATGAACTAGGCATTTCAGTAAAAACATCTCCTACTCTTTGGTGTGACAATCTGGGAGCCACCTATCTCTCAGCCAATCCTATTTTTCATGCTCGTACAAAACATGTCGAAGTAGATTTCCACTTTGTTCATGAACGGGTGGCTCGAGGTCAACTAAATGTTCAACTCATCTCTACAAGTGATCAAATCACGGATACTTTACAAAGCCTTTACCATCTCAACGTTTTCTATTTTTAAGATCCAAGTTGCAAGTCGTTCCCCGCCCTCAACTTGCGAAGGAATGTTAAACCATGTATTTAATATTAGAGGGTCTAATGTGTAATTTCTTGCTCTTTATAATGATGGCCTCCTTTTAGGGTTTCCACCTCCATAAATAGAGGAGTCCCCTCACTTGTATAGATGCACTTTTAGTTAATACCATAGTTACCGAATTCGCGGTTCGCTCCGGTACGGGTACGCGGTTCGGGTACGCAATTCGCTAGAGTTAACGTATTCGGTACGGAGGAAGGTAGGTTCATTTCGGTACGAACCGGTACGGTGTACCATGTAGTTCGGTTCGATGTACCCTAATAAAACATAAGTTCAAATAGAATATAATATTTGCCAAATTCCAAATAATAACATAACTTCAAAATTCAAATACCATTTAATCCAAAATAGAAAAAACACACAAACAAAAACATAAACATAACAATTCTACTAATTTCTGAGATTGAAGTAGAATTGGTGATGAAATTGGTTAGTGAGGACCGTAATTATACTAATTTCAGACCTAATTTCAGACATTAGGTACTTGGAAGTTGGAATTGCAGGTGAATTACGGCTGTGACAGCGGCTGGAACAGTGACGGGCAGTCGCTGTTCCCGTAAGTAGATTTCCCGCCAAAATTAAGAACCCTAAATTTCTACAACCAGCGAATTCCTTGACCAAAATTGCGAATTGGATAGTGTTCGGAACGACTGGAATTAGAAGTTGGTACAGCGAATTTAGGTAAATGGTTCGCCGTACCATATCGATTTGGTACGCCGTACCATAGCGAATTGGATCGAAACGATTTTCGATTTGGTACAGCGCGAACCAATTCGTGGATCGCGGCTACCTGAGCGAATTCGGTAACTATGGTTAATACAATACCAGTTTACACGCACATGCACAACTACCTATTAATATTGTTACAAATTCAATAACACAATCAAAACCACAAAGTAAGCATATATCATAAACATGGTAAAAGCATCAAGCATGGACAATCATTTTTATCAAACTTGTATGAGGTTGAAAAGTTTCAGTTTTGTAGAACTTGAAATCTCCAAATCAATATACAACCCAAACATAGTGAATTGGTTAACATTCATCTTTTGATAATGTTAGTAAAGCAAAACCCGTGAAACTACAAAGAACATTATAACTTGCAAAACACGTGAAACTACAAAGAACATTATAACTTAATATGCAGGCAACAAACTTTAACTAACATATCAATCAGAAAAACTATGCAAAAGTTATTGAATTTATAGTTTTAGAAGTTTAAATTGATACTAGAGATTAAAATAAATATCTATGGTTATAATGTTGAAGTCCACTAAAGTTTTTTGGATTAGTAGAACAACGAAGAACAAAATTTGAACGCTCGGTTTATCCTTCGTTAATGTTAGGTTTAAAGTCCATGGTTGTACGCCACATATAAATGTCATAAGAATACCTTGTTAACAAGTTTGAATTGCTATTTTTTACTAAAGGGAGAGAATAAAGGAAATGGGCTCATGACAAAGAACAAAGCATAACTATTCATCAACTTGAAAGCTAACAAAAACTATTACAATATCAAAATGTGTATGAGTTTAATAGTGTGGAATTTCATTACATAAGTTGGAGGGACAGATATACCTGAAAAAGGGTGAGTCAATTAATGTGGTTCTGTTCACAAATTCTATAGATCCTCCTATATCACAAGTTATATCACAAATCCCAACAAGCGGACAACCTTTATGCCCTAGATCCTGTAGCTGCTTGTAAGTCAATAAACGAGGATATCTTCTCTCCCAGTACATGCAATTAACTGTACACCACTTAAGTATTTGATTACTAAACAGGTCAATGAACAGAAGGACCAGTTTTCAAATGGAACAAGTTGCCAACACCCAAAACAGATAAGAAAGGTGAGACAAAACAACTGGACTTAAAAGATTGTACTTGAAATAACTTTTACGGACCTATAACAGATGCATATGGAGCGACCTTCTTGTGAAAAATTGGCTTGTATCTTTCAGGATGAGCATAGTAATCAACCTGGAATTGAACGTCAACATAAAATATTAATACAAGGAAAAGACAATGTTGTGCTCATAGCAACACAAAAGTTGTTTTAGTTTTCAATTCAATGATGTTAGCAATATGCACTTCTCTTTGTAGGTTAGGAGATTACTAATCCATCTGTTCCAGTTTTCTTGTCAGATTTCTAAAAAGGGTAGAGAGTTGAGGTATATAGATTCTTAAATAAAAAACAATATAGTTACTCAGCAAAGAAGTGGGAACATATTCTTACAATGTAGAACCCAGAAAATCAACATTACATACTTTATCAAAAACTACAGTTGGATCACTGTGTTCAACCATGTCTTCATAACTCACAACACAGCCATAAACTTGGAAAGCTCTTCTGGACAGAGAAGGCTGAAAGCAACACTACCACAATAAGTTTAACGTGATGCAATTATCTAATTAAGTTTCCTTCATACAACAGCGTACATTTAAAATTTTGAAAAAGGAAATGCAGCAAAGGATTGGCCACAGGAACTCTTCCCCCATATCATGATGAAATTAATAAGAGAGCTAATGAATAAGCACAAAGGTACCGTGTCAAATAGTTCTGGAAGTCTACTTGAATCCACAAATGTATGAGGAAGAAGCTTGAATATTTCTTGTGCTCCAAGTGAAACTAAGACGTAAATCCAAAACAAATTAAAAAAAACATGCAGTATTCTGTGACTATGATTCAATGACAGAAAAGACGCTACAACTCATTAACATGGTGTAGATGATTTATCAAAAGAAAAATATATTTCACAGTAAAGATAAAATAATACGTGAAAGTAATTGGGGTTTGCTAATCACCTAGACCTGGAAACAAAAATAGCTTGTGCCCTCACATACGGGTAAGCTCCCCAAAAAATCATGGGTATTTTTGTGCACGGACAGTGGGTACACCGAACAATAACAACCAGCTAGGGACATTCCTAGAAAGAGCATACAGAAAAATGACATTGTAACAAATTCTCTCTTTATATTGGAACTCCCATGATATCAACTTACAGCTTCCATCTTTGACAGTTACAAACTAACCATGACAGTTACATCAACATTCTTCATTCCTTTAAAAGCAGAAAGAAAACTAGAAAATCAAGGGGATGGACAGCGTTTATTTCTATACAAATATCGCCTTCAACAAACACGATGCTGGTTCATTCCCTCTTTGTTTTTGTTAAAACATTACATAGATGTATGCATATGTATGTACCTGGTTCAATTATCATCTTTTATGTTTATGTGCAAAGTTAAGGAGGACTAGGGTGGAGGTAAGGAATTTGAAAATCTTGTTCCAAATAACTTTATGGCTACACCAATGTTTAAAAGAACGGAAACGCGCCTCGAGGCGTTTTCCCCTCGCCTCACGAGGCGTAAGCCTCGAGGCGAACCGAGGCGTAAGCCCGAGGCGGAATTAAAAAATAAATATAAAAATTATATATCTTACAAAAAATAAAATACTAAACATCAAACAATGTTTGTATCTTGTTTGTTGACTACATCAACCCCTTCCAAACCTTTCCTAGGTGTGATGTGCGAGAGAAGAATGAGAAATTAGGTCAAATTAAGGAGAAGAATGAGAAAATAGGTCAAATTAAGGAGAACCAGACGCTAATTATGGACTTTTGACCCATTTGAGTTGTGTATTTCGTTAATAAAACGATATACACAGCTCAAATGGGTCAAAAGTCCAGTCAAAAGTCAAATTTTTCCATTTCTACTGCCTCACCGCCTCAGCCCCGCCTCAGCCCGCCTCGACCGCCTCAACCCGCCTCGACCGCCTCAGCCCTAGTGAGGCGTACGTACCAAAATACCTTGTGAGGCGTACGCCTCAGACTCGTTTTTCTACCGCCTCGAGGCGTACGCCTCGACCGTTTTTTTAAACCATGGGCTACACTGTTGATTTTGTTTACATAATCTGTTGACTTGATTCTTGTATTCTTAATTTGGTAGAGCATGGTCGGATTTTGATTTTATTATTATGTTAAAGAAACAACGAAAATATTCCGGGTAGGTAAAATTACAGTTGAGTTCCTAACAAAGACAAACACAGGTACATCCAACTCATCACAACAGGCACTAAGATGGAGCAGACATACCATTTCCAGAACCAGTGAAAACAAAAACTAGGGGACATATTGTTGAGGGCAATCCTGTAGTAGCTATCTCTTCACCCACGGAAACAACTGCGGCCTTGGCAGCAGCCAATGATGGATACATATATGATGAACCTAGTGACAGGAATGGAGTCGAATATCCAAGACTCAGATACCCTGAAATCATTAATGTCAGTCCACTATGAAATTTACTAGCAACTTTAAAGGTGGAAAAAGGAGTTACTTCTTCCCAATCCACTTAAGAAGTCGACGAGTCCAGCTATACCAGCAAATCTGCCAAATGCAAGTAACCTTTTCCCTTCATCTCCAACTATGAGCTCATAATCAAACAGAGATGCCCTTTCAGCCAAGATCTAAACAAAGAATGTTTATGTTAGTAATAACAAACAGGAGAGGCATGAGTGCAGAAAGAAAGAAAGAAATGATACTTTATCTAGCAAGGGCATATTCTCTTTCTGTGCCTTGTGTGTATGGGAGAAAAATGCATATGCTCTGTCAGGGAGAATCATCTCCAACTGCAGTTTAATTAATATTATTAGGTCAGTAATTAATTAATTTTAAACAAAAAAATATGCATATTATGCTGATGTACCTTTGGTTGCTTGATACCCAATATGAGACCGCATTCAGATAAATCCCGAGAGATCTCACAGCCAACATCCTCATAAAGAGCATCATGATGTATTCGCTTGGTTGATGGCTGTACAATAATGCGTTTCACTTCCACTTTACCCTTTCCACTATGCACAAGTCTAGCACAGTGGGCCGGTGTCAAAGGGGCCCTTCTTTCCCACTTGTTTGTAGACTCTGAAAGAATCCCGATAACTCCATTGCCAAGCATACCTCCTGCTGTTCAATTGAATAGGAATATGCTGCATACGGCTTTATTAGTAAACATCGCTGCTGCTGATTCATGCTGACGCGTACGGGGACGAAAGCGATGGATAACGAAGTACGTGATAAAGATGAGCAGATTGACTGAAGACGTGAGAAGCCCTCCCACGACAACGATTATATTAGTCACTTGTTTAGAATACCCAGGGTTAAAAAATATAAATTAAATCTTTATTTATGTATTTTACAGGTATAAAAATGTATTACATATATTAAGGATGGAAAATAAAATTTAAAATATATAAAAATTAATATATAGTTGGGTTTCAAAAATATGTTAATTATTATTTAATAAAATTTGACTTTCATTTACTATATGATTGAAAATAAAACTTACATAATTAGATTTCAAAGTTTTTATAATAAATGATAATTTAAAATAAATGTGTTTAATTAGTATGGTTAATATTTTCTTTAAAAATATATTATTATAGAAAGGTAGATGTGTAATTAATAAGAGAGAGAGGCGGAAAAAAAATGATGAGAATGAATATGGAAGCGACACGTGGCATGAAAAACCTTTATTTATTATATATAGATGTGAAACTGCCACCTGTCCACATCCATCCAAAATATTTAATTACACGAATTGCTTTTAAAAAAAATTAACTTTGTAACTCATTTAGTCTCTAACTTGGACCTTTTAAAACTTTTAGATTTGTTAGCTAGAGACTAAATGTGTTACAAAGTGTAAACCACAAGGACCATCCATGTACTTTTAAAAAACGAGGGACCAAATCCAAAATTTTAGTAAACCACAGGGACCATCCGTGTACTTTACTCTACAACTATAATTCATCCGGTAGACTTTGGTTCACGAAATTATATGGAATTGGAATTGAAATTTGAATGTTTTTCACCAAAAATCATGTTTGGTTGAAAGATGGTGGAATTGGAAACTTCTCCTTTCAATTCTTTCATTCATAGGAATTTCACTTTCCATCACCCATATGATGGAATTAGGGGTGTTAAAAAATATTCGAATCCGAAAATCCGAACCCGAAATACCTGAAATTTCGGATATCTGAAAATTCGGATATCGATTTTGGAAAAGTTCGGATATCCGATTATCCAAAAACTTAAAATTATATATTTTTTAATTAATTTATTTTAATGTATATTTTTAAAATGTAGGGTTATTCTTGTTCAAAGTTCTAAAGTCGGCCAAACCTTTCTTATGTTGCCGTTCACTTCACCAAACCTAGTCTAAAATAATCGACTGCCATCAATGGTGATGAAGAGCTTCCTGTTTATCCTAATTTTCTTCCCGAATTCCGCTTTCGGAGCTCACCATCTGACCCCCAATGCTTCTTCGCTCCTCGTCGGAATCGAGATTCCGAATCACCCCATCTTTAACGGCGTATCGTCTTCCTCAGATTGCGACTACACCTCGCCGGAGAAATCGGAAATCCTAAGAACACCGGCCGGCGATGCTGATTATGAAGATTTTGACAAGACGAAACCCTCGGTCAAACTTTAGTCGAAACACCGATGAACCGTTCAACCTCCTGTGGCCGCCAAGGACTCGTGAAGTTTGATATCATCAATTGCATTTTCATTGTTTCAACTTCTGTAATTTGTTTGTCGGAATTGAGGTTCCATCCATTACTAGAAATATGAGGAATTGAGGTTCCATCCGACTATTACAGAAAAAAAAAACCAACCGGATATCCGAATACGGATACGGATAGTGATTTATACTATCCGAAAATTTCGGATATCCGACTTTGAACACCCCTAAATGAAATGTTAAAAACATTCCAATGGAAATCATTGTACTAAAATACCCTTTTCAATTAAACCCTACTTTTTTCTCACGTCCTTTCTTCAATCATTCTTCTTGGTTGGTTGATTTAACCTTGTCGATTCTATTTCTTTTACATCAATATTCAAGGGATTGTTTTGTTGCTCGATTCCTACTTGCTTCCTGTGTTGTTTCCCTAATTTATCCAAGAAAAAAAAGTAAAATTATTCATGTGCATACGTTTTACATCGAATTAGAGATTTCATTCAAATAGGTTTCGTTTTAATGTTATGTAATTCCATATAGTCCAACTATCAACAATTGTATACAGATCGTTCCACTGGTCTCGTGAAAGATGATTAATATCATTTAAGAAATTGACAGTGAAGATTCTAGAAATGATTAGGCACATTCTCGGGCCAATGGTTCAGTATTCATCCTCTAAAAAAATTCTTTTTTTTTAGATAAATTGTTGACAAATGAACTTTGTTGAATTTTGTCTCAATAAAACTGTAGGATCGTAAGATTACAAGGTGATTCTGTTCTAGTTGATATTGGCGGAAACAATAGCAACCAACAAAGTAAACAAGTAAACAGCAAGAATACTGATAAATGCACCGTTGTATTAGACTTCTGAGATTACAAGTTTACAAGTAAAACACTATCAAGAAGCACTATCAAGGCACACTTTGTTTGAAGTGTTTACAAGATATATATAGTAACTTAGAATCAAGACAGACCCTTGATTCTAAGGATCAGATCTAACACAAGCCGTTGATCTTGTTTATTAATCTAAATTACACGCAAAGGCTAATCTAGATAACTTTATTGAAACGTCTTCTTTGGCATCATTGTTTGCATGCTTGGAGAAGCGCGTTATTGTCCTTTATTGGTTGCATCATTAAGGTTCCTTCTGCTTGGAGTGTGGCAGTTGCTTTTGCAGAAAGGTGTCAGGGGCGCTTCACATGGATAGTCAGCTGCAACGTTTGGTCTTCAGAGAATAAAGCTATCAGCAGCAGAGATGAGAATAATGCTGCTGATAAGCCTATCAGCAGCAACTTGTGTTGAACGCTGCTGATAAACCTATCAGCTGCAACAAGTGTTGAATGCTGCTGATAAGCCTATCAGCAGCAATATGTGATGAATGCTGCTGATAAGCCTATCAGCAGCATTTGTACTTAGAATAATTTGATAGCAATCAGTCTTTGGTTCTACAAACTTCCCCTAGACTGATGCAACCAAAATTCTTCTAATCATTTTGCTGCTGAAGCTTTTGCATGTGGCTGACTATCCTTTCAACCTCATAGCCTTTTGGATCCTTGCTGGGATTGTTCAGTGGAAGTTCAGACAGAGTATTGATGTCTTTGTGTGGCATTTTGTAGATTGCTTTGCTTGAACATCTCATCTGCTGCTTCTTTACATCAATCAGAGTGAACTCATCCAAATCAGCATTGTAGGACCAAGATACAAATGGAGAGTGGGACTTGAGTGGTTTGATATCCATGACTACATCTTTGCTAGGGTTGAAGTAATGTCTGATTGCTAGCATAAGATGTTTCCCTCTCTCTTTTGCAGGCTCATGAGCTTCACCCAGCTCCAAAATTCTTCTTAGGTCTGAATCTGGTAGTTGCAGAACTTCATCAACAGACTTGTATGTAGATCTTCTTCTTTCAGTTCTCCCCCTGAAGATCTCAAACCTTTGATCCTGTGGATTGTAGACCCATTCAACTATGTTTCTTGAGTCTTCAGGTTCAGATGAGGATTTGGATTTCTTTAGGGGAGGCTGTTGATGAGTGGGAGCTGGGTGAGATGATTTGGACTTGTTGCGTGGAGGAGTGGAAGGTTTGGGGATGAGAGTGGAAGGATGATGGACTGAGGAAGAGGTAGGTGAGGGAGAAGGCTTGGGTTTCTTTGTCTTTGGTTTTTCTTCTTCTTTGATAAGTACCCTTTTCTTGGAGCCCTTCTTCCCTAGTCTTTCTTCCTCATCCTTTTTAACTTTGAAGTAGAGGGCTTGCAGGTTCATGAAATTCATGGGACCTAGCCTCTTTCCACTATCTCCTCTAGGCTTAAGGAATTCAATCATGACCTTCCTTTCTTCATGGGTTCTTTTATTCAGTGCAATGGTCTTCTTGGACTGTAGCTTGGCTTTTTCTTCTTCTTCAGCCTTTTTCTTGCTAGCCAATTGACCCTGCTGACCCATGAAGGCTCTGTAGACTTCTTTAGTTGATAGTTTCTCAAGGTAGTCTGCATCCTCCCCTTGAGAGACTAGAGTCTTTACCCACTCCTCCCTCATTTCTTTAGCTAGTTCAGAATCGGTTATTCTGAACTTAGCTTCTTCTTTCTTCTTTTTCTCCAATTCTTCCTCCTCTTTATTGAACTGTTCCTGCAGTTGAAGAGCAAGAGCTGCATCTTCTTCAATCTGGTCAACTGCAGGAATCTTTCTTTTCAGTTCATCCAGCTGTCTAGCATACAGCTGGATGGTTTGTTCTCTTAAGAGAATGGTTGTTTTTCTTTCTTGAGCCTTTTTCATGTCAGTCATCTCCTCTTCTTCTCTTCTTCTTCTTTTCTCTTCTTTCTCCTTCTTTTCTTTTCGCAACCTCTCTTCATCCTCTTCTGTCATAATGCCCTTCCCTTTATTAACATTGGATGCCTCTGCTCTGGCTTCACTGATCACAGCAACAGCTGATTGTTGTGCTGTTGGGATCTCAGCCTCGGCTTCATTGGCAATTTGGGATGTGAACATGGGAAGGTCATTGGCCTCGTTCGAAGGCCCAGAACTTCTTCTTCAGTGAGAAGACTGCTCCTTGTTATTTCAAGATTGCTAGGAGTCAGTCTCCTTTCTGCGGCCGCCGAGGATTCAGGATAAGCTACCCTATTTGCTTTTTGAATTAGTCTTTCGAAGTGGGGTAGATTATCCTCCATCAAGTCAAGGAACCTGCCAATGGCAAGTTCTGCTGAGTTGTTGATGCAGTTTGATAAGTATAGCTGTAGGACTTGGAGGGCATTGAGAGAGTTCCAGTTCAGCTCTTTTACTCCGCTGAACTCCCATCCAATCCAAAACCTCTCAGCTGATCCATCATACCCCCAAGCTAGAATGGAGTCAAATTCTAGCTTCTTTGATGATCTGAGTAGTTGGGGGGTAGAGGATTGACCAATGATGGCTGCTGCTTCAGGGATGATGCTGAATGGTGTATTTGGTTGTTCTGTGTCTTCAGTACCATTCAGCATTTCATCGACAGCCCTGACGACCAACTTCCAGTCTTCAGATTTCTCTTCGTCTTCGTTATCTGTGGCTGGCAAGTCATGAATTTGTACAAACGCAGGCTTGAATAGTGAGCTTTGAAGTACAACCTGCTCTTGAATCCAGTCGTCAAGACTGTCTGTATCTTCTTCCATAGAGACCATCTCCCCCTTTTTGGTTGCATCAGTAGACAGGTAAGCATCAGTTTGGGTGCCTACTGATACGAGAGAGGGAGTGGCTAAAGTTGGGCATTGATGGGCTTCATGCATAGAGACTTGGTGTCTTAGTTTGGACACTTCAGCCTCTAGCATAGCCACCCTGGCCGTCAATTCCAAGTTATGAAGTTTCAGTCTGTCCTCATCCACAGTTGTAGAATCCTTGGACCCAGATGGGGCCGTAGGCCGAGCCTCAGCATCCACATCACCCGTGGTTTCTTGGCGCCTGGGATTCCTCTCAGTGAGGGTAGTTTCCAAGGAAACACCCTCACCATGAGTTGCTGTGGTTGAGGTCTTAAAGATGTTGTCACTGTCCTCCTGGTCATTTGATGGACCAGCAGTAGTGACAGCCTCTTCCACATCCACTCTTTCAATACTCCTAGAGTGGACCTTCAGGGTAGATGAACTTGGTTTGGGTGTGTTGGAAGCAAGATCAATCAGTACCTCTGAGATAGTGGTAGTTGGAGAAGGTACATCATCTTGATCAGGTTGCTCAACACTTAAGTTCAGAAGTGAAAGGAAGTGCTCAGGGGGCTGTTCTACGGATCCGGGAAGTGATCCTAATCCTAATAGAGAGACTTCCGAAGGAGTCTCCCTAACAGTGTGCCTTTCCCTTATGATATTCTCACTAGAATGTTGTGATTCTGAGTGAGGGATGTTGGCTTGGGTTTGGGCCTTGGAGGCAAGAGAAGAAGGAGTTCTCTTGCCCCTTTTCCTTGTATATTTGGCTGCAACCGGGGCCCTGTGTTTCGGTTGAGCAAGCAAACTGTGGGTAAGTAAATTATGTGCCTGTGCATCCTCAGTAGAATGCACAGGGGTTCGATCAAGGGAAGCAGCGGTTTGAGTTTGTGGCAGTGAGGTGGAGGGTGTGGGATCAGTATCAGCTGGGTTTGCTGAACTGTCACCCAGGGCACTTTGCGTGTTCAGCATTGTAGATAACAATGGAACATCGGCCCCTGAGAACTTTGATGAAACTGTTCTCATGCTTTGAAAAATGTTGTTCTTATGACCCAGCATTACGTAGATTCTTGCAGTTTTTGAAAGATCTTGGTGCTCAAAATTGAACACTTCCTGCAAGAATCTTGTGTACATGAAGAACTGAGATTTCACCCCTTCTTGAAGGTTGTATCTCAAACCTTAAAGATTGAGGTGGGAAAAATTGAAACCCGCCCCAGTTATCATACCGTGAATTGCCGACGCAAGCCCGGAGCTAAGTTGGTTCCAGCCGCTTCTCTTCTGGGATATGCATTGGAGAAGAGTGTGGCAGAGATACTTCCATTTGGGACCCATGAGTGCCTTCTCTATCGTATACTCTGTTTGATTCCCAGTGTACCCTATGGATACAAAGGTCCTCATGTATACGTCTCTAGGGTAAGAGATGGCGTCCCCTTCATCTTGAAGCTTGAGGTGTTGACGGAGCTTTGCTTCAGTGATAATCATCTCCTTGCCGTCTACTGTGCCACTGATTTGGGGTGTGCCCTGGTCAGTAGAATATGCGGCTGAGCTCCAAAAATCTTCCATGTGGGAAGTATAGATGGTTGGGTTGACTGTTAGGGCATGGTGGATTTTGGACCGACAAAGGAAGTCGATCATATCATCGAATCCTTCGGATTTCTTGCCCTTTATTAGGCATGCAGTGAGGTTGTGATATGGGGAAAACTTGTCGTTTGGGTTGTTTATGTCTGCGCCTGCCATAGTTATGGATTTGGAGGGAATAGAGAAGGGTGTTTGAATGGTGGTTAATTGTTTAGGGCTTTGAATGCTGTGGGGACGGGAGAGAAAGTGATGGGAGATAGGTTTGAAATTGAATTAGCTTGAGAGGTTGTGGGAACGTTTGAGATTGTGATATAACGGCAGACGAAGAAAAAGCAACTTTACTTGTACAGTACAACCTGTTTCACTTTTCATTGTTACAGCTGTAAAGCACTCGAGCAGTCATGGTGAAGACTGAGAGTAGTTTTTACCTCGGGTAAAAGTTAATGTAGACTTGTTTTACCCATCAGCAGCAAACTTGGTTGCTGCCGATGGTGAGCTATCCGCTGCAGACTTGGTTGCTGCGGATAGTGAAGTCTTTCAGCAGCAGATTTGGTAGCTGCTGACTGTTGTATTCATTCCGCAGCAAAAGGGTTGCTGCTGACCGCCTTAAAGCTATCCGCAGGAAACTTGTTCCTGCTGATAACTTAAAGCGATCAGTGGCAAAGGCTTTGCTGCTGAAGAGTAAATCTGTCAGCAGTGAAAAAGTGCTGCTGACTATAACCTTTTATTAAGAACAAAAACATAGACATATTTACATTAAAGGATAGATGCATTCAGTTTAACCGATGATGATGCTTGATGGTTTCTTTAACTTCCATTGTTGAGTTGGTGGTTTTCCAGCTTTCTTTGTCTTTTCAGCAGTAGACGTTGTATCTGATGATTTGGCTTTCCATTGCATTATTGTTGTTTTTCTAGTTTTCCTCACACTACCAGCAGCAGATTTTGCTACTGATGTTTCTGGCTTGTTGACAGTAGATCCTGCTGCTGACAGCGTTGTTGAAGTGTCAGCATTCTTTGCTACTGTAGGCTTTGCCTTGGATTTTGCCTTATCAGCAGTGGGCACTCTTGCTGCTGATGTCTTTGCCTTATCAGCAGCAAATTTTGATGTGGAGGATTTTAGCTTATCAGCAGCAGACTTGGTTGCTGCTGAAGGCTTCTGCTTTGTTTTCTTGGGCTGAACTGGACTAACAACCGGTGTATGCTGATCTTTCTTTACCCTTTGTCTTTGAGGAGCTTGATGAAGGATCTGGTTGAATGGGTTAAACTTACAGTTTGCAGCAAAGTGGTCTGATTCTCCACAGATGATGCAAGATTTTTGTGGCTTTGACAACTGCTCCTTTGGTGGAGAAAGAGATTTTTTGAATTGAGTTGTCTTAGCTTCAAAGCTTCTTACCTGTTTGTTCTTCTTTGTCTTCTCAAAAGCATGTTGCTTGAGGTTTCTTTGCTGCTGTAGGTAGTAGAAGCAGGTGCTGGCAGTGTGGTTATATTTCCCACAGACAAAACATGATTTTGCCATTTTATCCTTTGAAAGATGCACATAATCCTTTCTTTTGAAAAGGTCTTTGAAATTCCAAGGGTGAGCTTTGTTGTGCTCAAAAGTAGCTTCTTCCAATGTTTTTTGAACATATGGAACCCTTTTTTCAGGCGCATGATATGTGTAAAATACCTTCCTTGGCTGGATTGAATTGGAAGAAGGCTTTGAGTTGGTGGAGGTGGAAGACTGTCCCTTTTTAATAGTTAGCTTTCTTCCTTCTGGAGGATAGCTAATTCTGATTTGCTTGAAGGGTTTAGGAACTGGTATTGAAGGGATAATAGGGACTTCATCTTTAGTGACTATCACTTGAGGGGCAGGAGGAGATGAGGCATTACTTGTTTCAATGGAGTCTGAGCAAGTTGACTCAGTCTCTGATGAAGTAGTGCATTCTTGCACAGGGGTTTCTTTGACAGCAGGGTCAAGATTTCGGTTGGCCATGTCAAGATTTGCTAGATTGAAGCTTGGTTCATGGATGGCAATTTAATCAGCAGGAGGTGCGACGGTTTTATACTGGTCAGCATGATATCCCAGCCCAGTTTTTACATTTTCATGGATTTGAACATCCAAAAGTCTTTGCAGCTTTTTGGATGCAAATTCATATTTTTCCACATGGACCTTTTGGTCTGCCAATTCAGCCCTTGCAGCTTTCAACTTAACCAGAATATCATCAATTTGAGTTTCAAGGTTTGTTTGTTCATGTTTTAATGATGAAATTTCTTTCTTTAAACAATCATTCTTTTCCTTGTAACTATTTTCAACTTTTTTAAATTCAGATTTCATTTGGTGAAATTCTTCATTTTGATCTATGAGCTTCTGGTTATGTTTCCTATATCCAAGGACCTTATCAATGCACTCTTGAGTACATAGATTTTCATATACCTTTGGTGGTACCTCTGATGTGTCTGAAGTTAGAGAGGATACCTCTAATGTGTCTGCCATGAGAGCTTGATTGTTGGCAGAAAGATCCTCAGGCTGGAAGCTCCAGTCAAAGTCAGTAGTTCCAACATTTGCACAGGCTACAGTTTGTGCTGGAGGATTGACATGTTGCTGCTGTTGGTGTCTTGGCTGAGCTTGGTGTGCTTGTCTGGTAGGATAGTAGTCGCTTGAACTAGGACCTGAGTGGTCAGAGTGAAGCGCGGGAGAGTGGTGGAAGAGGCTGATTGATTGCTTGAGCTTCTTTCTTTGGCTTGAATTATTTCTAATTCATAGGCTTTTAGCATACAAAAGAGCTCGGTCATCTGCAGAGTCTTCAGATTCTCAGTTCTTCTTATTGACACTGTGTAAAGTGTCCAGCAACTAGGAAGAGATCTGATGAACCTTTTGAGAATGTCTTCATTCTCCAGCTTCACCTTAGAGCACTGCAGCTCTCCTACCAAGTAAGTGTACCTGTTATACACACTGGTTAGTGACTCACCTTCATTGCAGACAAAGTTTTCGTATTGCTGCTTCAGGATGTCTTCAAGCCCGTTGCTTTGTGCCATTTTTGTTTTGTGTGACTTGATCAAGAATAGAGTTTTGAATAGAATCAGAAAGTGATTAAACAAGTGTTAGTTTGTTTAATCCTGAGCCAAAGCTCTGATACCACTTGTAGGATCGTAAGATTACAAGGTGATTCTGTTCTAGTTGATATTGGCGGAAACAATAGCAACCAACAAAGTAAACAAGTAAACGGCAAGAATACTGATAAATGCACCGTTGTATTAGACTTCTGAGATTACAAGTTTACAAGATATATAGTAACTTAGAATCAAGACAGACCCTTGATTCTAAGGATCAGATCTAACACAAGCCGTTGATCTTGTTTATTAATCTAAATTACACGCAAAGGCTAATCTAGATAACTTTATTGAAACGTCTTCTTTGGCATCATTGTTTGCATGCTTGGAGAAGCGCGTTATTGTCCTTTATTGGTTGCACCATTGAGGTTCCTTCTGCTTGGAGTGTGGCAGTTGCTTTTGCAGAAAGGTGTCAGAGGTGCTTCACATGGATAGTCAGCTGCAACGTTTGGTCTTCAGAGAATAAAGCTATCAGCAGCAGAGATGAGAATAATGCTGCTGATAAGCCTATCAGCAGCAACTTGTGTTGAACGCTGCTGATAAACCTATCAGCTGCAACAAGTGTTGAATGCTGCTGATAAGCCTATCAGCAGCAATATGTGATGAATGCTGCTGATAAGCCTATCAGCAGCATTTGTACTTAGAATAATTTGGTAGTAATCAGTCTTTGGTTCTACAAAAACACTTTGTAAGAAATTTTAACTCCATTAGATAATTTGTATACTACTAATTGAATATTACAGTAGATTCTTTTTTATCTCTGCAAGATATTAATCTGGGAATTCTACAGTTGGATCTCATAACGGGTCATTTTCTTTTAAAAACGCATTTATTGCAATTCAAACTACAACGAAAGTCTTTCAAAACTTATTTATTACTAGTTCACGTTATTCAGTTTACCTCATGAATGCCTGCACACCAATCCGAGTAACGCCGCTTCCCAGCCAAGATACGTCAACCCTACGCTTACCTGCAAAACAATATAACGTACACACAAAGTCAGCTACGATGAGTGAGTTCTAATAGTTTAATTTAAATAAAAACCATCACGTCAAGTTCTTCAGTTTTATTCACTTAGGACCCTCCGATCCTTGTAAAATATTATTACACTTTATTAACGAATGACTAATCCCCTGTCATCCCACGAGATCCCATAACCATTTATCACCCGAGACTCTGTTGGATCGGTAAATACAAGATGGTTCTATTCCAGTTGAGATTGGCGGAAACAATCACAACTTAATCAAAGTAAACAAGTAGACAAGAAGAATACTGATAAATGCAATTTGTATTAAGCTTCAAGTGTTACAAGATTATAGAGAAAACTCATAAGCAAAAAGTACTTTTACAATGAATCTAAGTACTACTTATATAGTAACTTAGAATCAAGACAGACCCTTGATTCTAAGGATCAGATCTAACACAAACCGTTGATCTTGTATTGAAGCTATTCTACACATACAGACAATAATAATAACTATGCTAGTTAACTTTATTCAAACGTCTTCTAAGGCATCATTGTATGCATGCTTGGAGAAGAGCGTTGTTGTCTTTTATTGTCTTGTACCAATGACATTCTTTCTGCGTGGAGTGTGTCAGTGTAGCAGCAGAAAGTTGTCTGTGGTATTGGTTACTTTATCAAGAACAGTCAGCTGCAACGTTTGATCTTCAGTGAGAAGGCTATCAGCTGCAACTTTGATCTTCAGCAGATAAGGCATATCAGCTGCAGTTTTGGTCAGCAGGGGATAAGGCCCATCAGCTGCAACTTGGTCAGCAGCAGATAAGGCATATCAGATGCAGTTTTGGACGGCATCTGATAAAGCCTATCAGCTGCAACTTTGTCGATCCGCAGCAATCTTTGAGATCAGCAGCATTTGTACTTAGAGAATTTTGTAGCCATCAGTCTTTATTTCTACAAACTCCCCCTAGACTAATGCTACCAAAACTCTCTTACTGCTTTTGTTGCTGAAGCTTTTGCATGTGGCTGACAATTCTTTCAACCTCATATCCTCTCTGGTCCTTGCTGGGATTGTTAAGAGAAAGCTCAGATAGAGTCTTAATGTCTTTGCTGGCCATTTTGAAGATAGCTTTGCTTGAACACCTCATCTTCTGTCCTTTAACATCTGTCAATGTGAACTCATCTTTTTCAGCATTGTAGGACCAGCTGATGAATGGAGAGTGGGATTAGAGAGGTTTGACATCAAGGATTTCATCTCTGCTGGGGTTGAAGTGATGTTTGATTGCCACCAGCAGATGTCTCCCATCTTCATTCTCAGGCCCATTGGCTTCACCCAGCTCCATCATTCTTCTTAGATCAGAATCTGGAAGTTGTAGTACTTCATCAACAGATGTATAAATTGATCTTTTAACTTCTGTCATCCCCCTGAAAACTTCAAACCGTTGGTCTTGAGAGCTGTATGACCATCTGATTATTTCTCTTGAGTCTTCTGGTTTGGAAGTAAGTTTGTTTTTCTTTTTGGGAGGTTGTTGATGAGCAGGAGCTGGGTGTGAGGATTTGGACTTTGAGGGTGGAGAGGAGGGAGGTCTAGGATGGAGAGTGGAAGTTTGTTGAATTGAGGAAGTGTTGGGTGAGGGAGAAGGCTTGGGTTTCTTTATTTTCCTTTCTTCTTCTTGAATGATTACCCTCTTCTTGGAGCCTTTCTTCCCCGGTCTTTCTTTCTCATCCTTTTTAACTTTAAGGTAGAGGGCTTGCAGGTTCATGAAGTTCATGGGACCCAGCCTCTTTCCACTCTCTCCTCTAGCCTTAAGGAAGTCAATCATGATCTTCCTTTCTTCATGGGATCTTCGGTTAAAGGCATATGGGTTCTTGCAGCAGAGCAGTCAGTCATCTTGAATCTTTCTAAAATGCTCTTTACATATTTGGATTGGCTGATGAAGATTCCATTTGGGACTTGTTTGACTTGTAGACCCAAGAAGAAATTTAGTTCACCCATTGAACTCATTTCAAACTTTGAGTGCATCAGAATCTCAAAATCTTTGCATAGCTTTTTCCTTGTTGATCCAAAGATGATATCATCAACATAGATTTGAACTAGTAAAATTTCTCCCCCTTCATCTTTAATAAACAAGGTCTGATCAATAGCACCCCTTCTGAAGTTTTTGCTTAGTAGATATACTGACAAAGTTTCATACCAGGCTCTTGGTGCTTGATGTAAGCCATACAAAGGTTTGTCTAGTTTAAACACTTGAGTAGGATGTGCAGGATACACAAATCCTGGAGGCTATTTGACGTATACTTCCTCACCAATCTTTCCATACAGAAAGACACTCTTTACATCCATTTGATAGATAGTGAAATTCTTGGATGCAGCATATGCCAGGAAGATTCTGATGGCCTCCAGCCTGGCAACAGGAGCAAAGACTTCATCATAGTCAATTCCTTCTTCCTGAGTGTAGCCTTGAGCTTCAAGTCTGTCTTTGTTTTTTACTACAATGCCTCTCTCATCTTGCTTGTTCCTAAAAACCCATCGTGTGCCAATAGCATATTGACCTGGTGGAAGATCAATAAGTTTCCAGACATCCTGCCTCTTGAATTGCAGCAACTCTTCCTGCATTGCCTCAATCCAGCTGCTGTGTTTCAGTGCTTCATCTATTTTCTTGGGTTCCACCTGAGATAGAAAACATGAAAACAAGCATATATTGGCCTCGTGAGATTTGCTTCTTGTGAGAACTCCTTGGTGAACTTGCCAAATAATATTTTCTTGAGGATGTTATTTGTGGATCCTCTGTTATGGTACTACTTCCAACTGTATCCCTTGCTCCAGATTGCTTTGATTTTGATCAGGGGTCTCTTCATTCATGGTGGAAGAGTCTTCAACATCAGCAGCCACATCAATATTTTCAGCAATAGCATCAACAGCATCTATAGCATTTATCGAAAAGTCTTCATCTAAATTGTCGGAAAGGTTGCTGCTGGTGACATTGGAGAGTCTTGTTCCGGCTTCACTTGCTTCTATTGCTTCTACAACTGATGGAGGATCAATGGATGGTCTTCTCAGTCTGATAGAAGATTTGGTAAAGTTTAGTCTGTAGTCAATGGATGAAGTGGAGGCAGGTGTTTGTGTAGAGGTAGACTCCATATTTGAGAAGATGAGGGGCTCAAATATTTGGGAGAATGAGTCTATGTCAAAGAGCCAGTTTGGGCATTTTCCCTGCTCACAGACGATGTGTTCTCTACATTCCACATTTGCTGATTCTTCCACAATTCTTGTTCTTGAATTGAATACTCTGTAGGCCTTTGATTGAGAGGAATAGCCTACAAAATATCCTTCATCAGATTTGGCACCAAACTTAGAAAGAACCCCATGTGTGATGAGAATGGTGCTTGGACACCCAAAAGGCTTTAGAAACCCAATGTAGGGAACTCTTTGAAACCAAAGTTCATAAGGTGTCTTGTTGAGGGGCTTGGCGATGAGAACTCTATTTTGCACATAGCAGACTGTGCTAACTGCTTCTGCCCAGAATGTGAGAGGCAGTTTTGAGTCAGCCAACATAGATCTTGCTGACTCAATTAGAGTTCTGTTTCTCCTTTCAGCAACTCCATTTTGTTGAGGAGTTCTTGGAGCACTGTATTGTCTTTCTATCTCCTTGCTTTCACAGAAGCAGTTTAAAGTGTGGTTCTTGAACTCTGTGTCCTGATCACACCTTATGATTTTCACCTTTTGATTGCTTTGATTCTCTACCCTAAGAATGTAGGATTTGAGAATTTCAGCAGTTTCATCTTTAGTTCTCAAGAAGTATACCCATGAGAATCTGGTGTAGTCATCAGTTATCACCAGACAGTGTGACTTCTTGCCCATTGACATGACATTTGTAGGACCAAAGAGATCCATGTGCAGCAGCTGTAGTGGAGTGTCATTTGTATTCAAGGTCTTGGGCTTGTGAGAACTTTTGTGTTGCTTCCCCTTTAAGCAAGCAATGCAGTGGTATTCTAGCTGGAATTCTTTGTCAGGAAGCCATCTGACAAGATTATCCTTCACCAGTTTGTTAATAGTTTTGATATTAACATGACTTAATCTCCTGTGCCAGAGAGCTGATTCATCAACCGAGGCTTTTGACAGAAAACAGGAAACACTCCCATATGGAGTGACTTCATTCATGTCCAGTACATAGAGATTCTCTTTTCTCTGAGCAGTTAATAAAATCTTTTCTGGAGGAGGTATGGATAAGCCTGGAGACAGTACGAAGCATTCTTTATCTGTGAAGAGCATCCAATGCTTTTGGTCACAGACCTGGGAAACACTCATGAGATTGAAGTCCAATTCTTTGACATAGTTGACCTTATCAATGCTCATTCTTTCGTTGGACACAATTCCTTGTCCAGTAATGGATCCTCCCTTTGAGTCACTTCCAAAGGCAACATATCCTCCATTGAAGTGTCTGAAGTTGGAGAGGATGGATCTGTTGCCTATCATGTGCCTGGAACAACCACTATCTACCACCCAGGTGTTATTCTTGTGACCTGGCTGTCCCTGCACATGATAGAGATCTAGTTAGTGGGAGGAGTCCAAGAGCTTGCATCCTTGAAGAAAAGGGTTCTTGGAATGTTAGATTCATCATGTGTGCATTCAATAGAACCAATGATGAGTCTTGGAGTGATAGAAATTGGGATCTTGGCTTTCCATTGTTGAGGAGATGGTCTTCCTGTTCTCTTTTCTCTGTCAGCAGCTGATTTTGCTTTGGCTGCTGATGGATTTTCTTTAACAGCAGCAGATTTTGCTGCTGGGGACTTTAGCTTATCAGCAGCAGATTTTGTTGCTGCTGATTTCTTTGGCTTCTCAGCAGCAAATTTTGTTGCTGCTGAATTAAGCTTATCAGCAGCAGATGTTGTTGCTGCTGATGGTTTTGCTTGAGCAACAGTAGATTTGGTTGCTGCTGAAGGCTTGTCTTTAGGTTGCTTGTGCTTTACTTGATTACCAACAATTTTTCTGACTGCTGATGGTTTAACAACCGATGTATGATGATACTTCTTTACCTTTTGTCTTTGAGGGGCTTGATGAAGGATCTGATTGAAATGGTTAAATTGACAATTTGCAGCAAAGTGGTCTGATTCACCACAGATGATGCAAGTCTGTTGAGATTTTGACAACTGCTCCCTTGGTGGAGAAAGAGAGTTTATGAATTGAGTTGTCTTTGCTTCAAACCTTCTTACCTGTTTGTTCTTCTTTGTCTTCTCAAAAGCACGTTGCCTGAGGTTTCCTTGCTGCTGAAGGTAGTAGAAGCAGGTGCTGGCAGTGTGGTTATATTTTCCACAGACAAAGCATGATTTTGCCAGTTTGTCCCTTGAAAGATAAACATAATCCTTTCTTTTGAAAAGGTCTTTGAAGTTCCAAGGGTGAGCTTTGTTGTGCTCAAAAGTAGCTTCTTCCAATGTCTTTTGAACACATGGAACTCTTTCTCCAGGCTTATGGCATATGTCAAACACCTTTCTTTGAGGCTTTGAGGTTGAAGACTGCCCCTTTTCAACATTTAGCTTTCTTCCTTCTGGAGGATAGCTAATTTTGATTTGGTTGAAAGGTATAGGAACCGGAGCAGCTGGTAAAGGACCAGGAGTACTTGTTTGAATGACTTTAAGAACAGGCTTTGGTACTTGTACTGGTGATGAGATCTCCTCATTTTTAGTGGACTCTGAGCACGATGACTCAGAATCTGATGAGGTAGTGTATTCTTGCACCAGTGGTTCATATATTGAAGGATCAAGATCTCGGTTGGCCTTTTCAAGATTTGAGAGATTGAAGCTTGGTTCATGGATGGCAACGTAGTCAGCAGGAGGTGAAACGGCTTGGTATTGTTCACCATGATACCCCAGACCAGCTTTTACCTTTTCATGAATTTGAGCATCTAAAAGTCTTTGCAGATTTTTAGATGCAAATTCATATTTATCAACATGAACTTTTTGTTCTGCCAATTCTGCTCTGGTAGCTTTTAGTCTAGCCAGTAGATCATCAATCTGAGTTTCAAGATTGCTTTGTTCATGTTTTAGTAATGAAATCTCTTTCTTTAGGCAGTTAAATTTTTCTTTATAACTGTTTTCTACTTTTATGAATTCAGATTTCATTTGATGAAACTCTTCATTTTGATCTATAAGGTTTTGATTATGTTTTCTGTAGCCTAACACTTATCAATACAAGCTTGGGAACAGAGATGTTCATATACCTGAGGCTGTATCTCAGTTGTGTCTGCCATAAGTGCTTGGTTGTTGACAGGCAGCTCTTCATACTGGAAGCTCCAGTCGAAGTCAGAAGTTCCAACAGTTGCACAGGCTGCAGTTTGAACTGGAGGAGTAGCTTGTTGCTGTTGTTGTCTGGGTTGGGCTTGGTGAGTTTGTCTTGATTGAGGAATAGCTGGATTGGCTCTTGGTGCCTTGTATTCTCTAGCAAAGTGACCCAGTTGGTTACAGTTGTAACATCTTAGTTTGCTTTTATCCAATCCAACTCTGGTGTTGGAGTTGTTGCTTGGAATGGGTCTTCCGGTTCTAGAGTAGAACCTTTTTGCTCTTATAGAGAGCATGGAATACGAGTGCTGTATGTCCATTTCTTCTAAGTCATCTGGATAGAAGCATTCCAGATCCTCCTTGATAAAGGACATGTTGCTTGAGTTTTCAGAGACAAAAGCAGTAGAGGTTGAGGTTTGAGGAGGAGCTTCTAGGAGAAATGGTGAGGTGTTTGTTTGAGAGGTTGGAGTTTGTGGATGGGTGACAATGGGAGGATAATAGTTGCTGGAACTAGGACCTGAGTGGTCAGAGTGGAGGGCAGAGGTATTGGATGTTGAGGCATTTTGATAGCTTGAGCTTTGTTCTTTTGCCTGAATCATCTCTAGCTCATAGGTTTTCAGCATACCAAATAGCTCAGTCATTTGGAGAGTCTTCAGATTCTCAGTTCTTCTAATGGACACCGTGTAGAGTGTCCATCAGCTAGGTAAAGACCTGATGAACTTTTTGAGAATATCTTCATTCTCCAGCTTCACCTTTGAGCACTGCAGCTCACCTACAAGATAAGTAAATCTGTTATATAAAACAGTTAGGGACTCACCTTCCTTCCAGACGAAGTTTTCATACTGCTGCTTCAAGATGTCCCTTCTGTTTTCTTTGACTTCTTCTAAGCCAGCAAACATCTTCTCAAGAGCCTCCCATAGCTCCTTAGCAGTTTTGTAACCTCTGAAGTTGTGAAAAACTTCATTTGGTAAGCACATTTGAATGGTTCCCAAGGCTTTGAAGTCTACCTCCATTTTCTTGATATCTTCATCAGAGTACTTGGAGGGTTCTTTGGGAACCAGTGCACCTCCGGAATCAGCAGAGGACACCATGGGTATGTATGGTCCATCTTTAATGGATTTCCACATCCCATATTCCTGATAGCAGAAGAAGCTTTCCATTCTGTTCTTCCACATATTGTAATCTTCACCAGACACCATTCTTGGTGGTCTGTTGATGCTTCCAATATCTTCAAATCCATTGTTTTGAGCCATTTCCGTCTTTTAGACAATGAGTGACTTTTAGCAAAGAGATAGAGAATAATAGAACCAGAAAATGATTAAGCAAATGTGAGTTTGTTTAATCTGTGAGCCAAAGCTCTGATACCACTTGTTGGATCGGTAAATACAAGATGGTTCTATTCCAGTTGAGATTGACGGAAACAATCACAACTTAATCAAAGTAAACAAGTAGACAAGAAGAATACTGATAAATGCAATTTGTATTAAGCTTCAAGTGTTTCAAGATTATAGAGAAAACTCTTAAGCAAAAAGTACTTTTACAATGAATCTAAGTACTACTTATATAGTAACTTAGAATCAAGACAGACCCTTGATTCTAAGGATCAGATCTAACACAAACCGTTGATCTTGTATTGAAGCTATTCTACACATACAGACAATAATAATAACTATGCTAGTTAATTTTATTCAAACGTCTTCTAAGGCATCATTGTATACATGCTTGGAGAAGAGCGTTGTTGTCTTTTATTGTCTTGTACCAATGACATTCTTTCTGCGTGGAGTGTGTCAGTGTAGCAGCAGAAAGTTGTCAGTGGTATTGGTTGCTTTATCAAGAACAGTCAGCTGCAACGTTTGATCTTCAGTGAGAAGGCTATCAGCTGCAACTTTGATCTTCAGCAGATAAGGCATGTCAGCTGCAGTTTTGGTCAGCAGCGGATAAGGCCCATCAGCTGCAACTTGGTCAGCAGCAGATAAGGCATATCAGCTGCAGTTTTGGACAGCAGCTGATAAAGCCTATCAGCTGCAACTTTTTTGATCCGCAGCAATCTTTGAGATCAGCAGCATTTGTACTTAGAGAATTTTATAGCCATCAGTCTTTATTTCTACAGACTCAACTCGTATTACCAATGTAAATAATAATACTTTACAATCACAACAGCATAGACTCCACATACTATGCTAGCAACTCATATCCAAGGATACACATTAACTCAACTCTGGGTTACACAACCTACCCTAGACATTAACACATTCGGCCTTAACCAAGGCTCCCACGATTAACTGACACGACCCTTATACATGTCATGTCACAAGTCCTGACTCAACGGTCAGTCTAACTCTACACACCACATTCCACACGTCACATTAACACTATCTCATACACAATAAATATAACTCGTTACTAGCATGCAAATTAACACATATATACATATGCATGCAAACACATACCTTATCACTGCACCCTCGTCAGGGCTTTCGACGCACCCCGAGCTCATCATTACCCTGCTAAATAAATGTCACCTTTGGTGACTTCCTGAAGGACCCCGTCATTCACAAATCCCGTTTGCCATGTCATACGGACAACGATGCAAACACGTCACACACATATAAACACATAATATCACACATCATATACACGACACGTTATCTACACATGTAGCTTACACATGACACTAACACAACATACCCCACATGCAATCATAACCCTTTTAACTTCATGTCCGACTCTCCCAGTCCAACCCTTAACATGTCGCACATTAAGACCTCGTCTCTATAACTCACACATTTCTATGAACACGTCATAAACCCTTACGACTTTCAATTAAGCTATTTATACTCAAAGCATATTGGTTTAGAACTCGTGACCCTTAACATGATTAATTACATTAATACCACGTGACTGTGTGTACGATAGCCCCAAAACAGTAAAACGTTTAAAAGAGGGAATTAGAAACTCACCAGTATGAAGATCCCACTCAAATACTGTGACGGTCTTCTCGTATGAACCCAAACCTGTCAACGTATAATCACAGGGTCAGGATACGTTCTAAACCCTACGTCGAATAATGCGTACATAAAATAAAACCCCGACACTCGTCTCGTCTGCTTGTTAGACCGGCTCATCGAACCCTTATCACCCCAACTCGGTGTTAACTCGTCTATGGACTTGGTTGACACCCGACTACACCAACTACGCTCCATGCATGCCCGTAACGCACGTCCTGCAAACCCTAACCCCACTAGACGCGTGTATTCGAGCCGGGTTTTCCACACGTGCATGCGAGCCATGCAACGTTCCAACTCGGTGCAACCCGCACCCAGGCTCGTACGTGTACCACCACGTGTACCGTCACCTTCGTCGTGCACCACCACATCGTCCTCCGGCTCCCCACCATGCACTACCACACCCGCCACCTTCATCTTCCTCGTCTCACAATAGCCTAGCCGAGCCCTATCCGGTTACTACCATAGCCACCATCATCGGTGGTCTCCCGTCATTCATCACCCTCGGACACCACCGCCGCCGCCGCAGAGCACCACCACTACAGCCCTCACTGTTCCCGATACACTCCCTTTCCGTCCGTACTCATCACACACCATCACCCGTAACCACCACCCGCTGCTGCCGAGTCGGTCTCCCCCTGCTCCCTCGTGTCTCTCCACAGACCCCCACCGTCACGACACCATGCTGCCACTACTGGCCATCCTACTACCCTTGTCTCCTTCTCCAACCACCATACACGCGAATCAAACCCTAGTCGGGTTTCCTTGCAATACTGAAACAGAATAATGACACAAGGTAGAAACATAAACGAGAAGTTACCTTGGTTACGTATGGAGTCTTCCGCTTAAGGCCGCCTTGGGACCACCGTGATTCACCGTCGTCGTCCTCCTGACTCTCGTCCCTCTCTGTCATCGCACGCAAGCCCAAGCCAAATGGCTTAGGGTTTTGCACAAAGGTGGCTTTTAAACTCCTTGATATTTCGCTCCGGGTCCTTCGTAAATCCTTTAACGCATTCTTCGCTCAAACCTTGGTAATAACGGTTAAGTGGGTCCCCTTAATCTTGCTAAACCATGCTTTACGCGTCGATCCCAACCAACCATGTCGTTAACTAGAAGTTCGGGTTACTTCTTAACCCGACCCATTAGTTATTTGGTTTTAGGGATGTTACAATCTCAACTGACAGCAACACTTATTACTTGTCGATTTCATAATTTGTGCAATTTCTTGTTGATTTCTTACAGTTTTATTGGTTTCATCACTTGCTGGTCTTATTTCATAATGGCCCGAGTTAGTTTAACAGCCAAAAAACGTAAGCAAAGCAGAAAAATATTCATTTTTCCATGGTGAGATCAAGTTATTATAATTGTTGCTTGGTTTGTAATTTCACTTTACATGTTGGAGGAGGAATACGAAATCGATAAACCATGTATTAAAGGTGGGGAATTTTAAGGGATAACTTGTATTATCCCACTGACTTAAAGAATAAGATCATAATGGCATGTTGTCTTCTTCATAATTTTATAAGACGAGAGATGCCAATTGATCCATTTGAGATAGAAGATGTCAAAAGATTCCATAACCAAACGCATAATAGGAATCCATTCCAATTTCTTCAAATTCCAATTCTCTTGACAGATTTCAATTCCATCAAAAACATTATATCAAACTCATTGTCCAACTTCTCCACTTTCCAAAAATAAACCAATCCTTCGGCACAAAGTGCGAAAACCTTTTTACATTGAAAGGTAAAAAAGTTTTTACAATCCAAAAACCAAACATGGGCTTGGGTTTAGTGATCAAATTAATTCAAATTATTATTGCCATCAATCTAAATGATGACAAAGGTCATTACAATTGTTCATTTGTGAAAATCGTAAATACTATTCATCCATGACCCATGAAAAATTTGGTACCAACCAAGTGAAATGAAAATTCCGCTTATATAGGTATGTTTGAAATGTGAGGATCTATCTTAAGAATGGATTCTTGATAGTGGGTGCTCAAAACATATGACCGAAAGGAAAGATTTGTTTACATCTTACAAATTAGTATGAATGCTGCCCCATGCTCTTGTTTAACTTTCCCTAGCTTTGAAGCAGTTGTCTTTTTTTTTTAAATTCAACCTCACAAGCTTCTCTACCTCCTCTCTCAGTCTCTTTTCACCCACAGATTTTCTAGAAAGTTTTTCTTCAATTCCTCATGTTTTAAGAACATATTTCGTTTCTTCTAGATCAAAAGGTGCTTCTTCATATGCTTCTCTTTAAGCCCTTGTTCTTATTCTTGTTGCAACTTCTTGGCTAATTCTTCATCTCTTAAGAATAACTTCATGATAGTTAGCTTTGATGTTCCAAAAGTTGCTTGAACATCAGTAGTATCATTAGTAGAAACCTTGTCTTTGATCAAATGATTAGAATTTGTGCTTGTTTTAAGTTTCAGTGATAAGTCTTTGCCAAAACTAACTCTATTAATAATCTCTTTCTCTCTGTCAGTACCGTTTCCTTATCAACATTATCTTCACTATTAACAAGTTACATGAAATTTGATAATCATTCGTTCTTTGATAAGTTTATGCCCAGCAAGTATTTTAGAACCATAGTGATAGAGCCGGATTCGAGATCGGCGTTCTCCTTAAACTAAATTACGTAAAGTAAAATAAAACATAAAGTAGACAAACTTGTTGCTGCAATTTTCTGGTTTTTTTCTTCTCCTCATTCTAAATAACATAATGCCTTAAATAGGCTAAAGAGAAACGAGAATGCATGCATGTACTAGATCATAGGTATTAACTACCCACTCACCTAATTAATAAAACATAAAAAATAAACATTCAAATGAAACGTGCATAAAGTGGAAACGTGTATGCGGAGCTTCTTGACTGGGTGGACCACGGGTCAATGGATTAAGGTGGATAGTCCGTATCACATAGCAATGGTGGTTGCATGGATTTCGAAAGCACAGGTCACTTTGAAGAATAACCATCAACCTGTATCATCATTAAAAATTGGGAACTACTCTCAACCATTAAAAATTTACCCTGCACAGATTCTGTTATATTTTTGTTAATGATCTAAAACATAACATAAGGATCTAAAAGTTGCTTGAACATCAGGATCTAAAACTAAGCACATAAAGCTTAAACCAAAGCCTAAACAATGGTATTCAGACTATACAATGTTTATACTACCAACTGTCCCATTTTAACTTTCATGTAGTCTTAGTTACAACTGTTCCATTATGTCTTAAAGTAAAGACAATGTGATAAAGCTTAAAACAAAATAAAGAAAATGTTTTAATTCATACACTAGTCATTTTGAAAGAGCAGTTATGGAATGTTTGTTAATTTATAATAACATTAATATTGTTTTCTTACTTCAATGTAAGAACAACCATTTCTGACTAGTCTTGGAAACAGTCACTAAACAGGCAAAACACAGGTACAACTAGAGTGTGCATAAAGATCACACTATAATCTCAAACCACTGTTATCTTCAACATATAACCCAAAATACACACAAATTGGCTAGTCTTGATGCTAATAAGCATACCTACTTTCTACCTTTCTCTTGTATGAAGCATGCATGCGGATTTTAGCCTTTGTTCATACTCTTTTAACACTGTCACCATGGACAACCACGAATCCCTCACTTGCAAGAGTACCAAGTGCATTTCGCAACTGACAAACAAAATCAAATCATTAATACTTCTGGCATAAATGCTAAAATTCTTGCCATCTGTAGTGGAAAACAGAGAGGGAAACTTACATCAGTAAGATGTAATTCAGCATTAATGCTTTGCTTCTTCAACTCTTCAAGCAGCTGTAAAGTAATTACCGTTTTAATAAGAATTGTGATAATACTTATAAGTAGGTTTAACTAAGATATTAAAAAAAGGCGCACCTCTAGCATACGAATAGATGGACCTCCTAATTGCAACTTATCCATAATAATGTTGCGAGTCAACCCAACCAAATTGTCCCTTCTCATTCTTTCACTTGCAGACACACCAGTAGTTATCAGGTCCATGTCAATGGTTCCTGTTAAAGAAAACATAATTGTCAGCCTAAAGAGCCCAATAAGGTAATTAATCTATAAAACATATTTTTATCTTGTTTGAACAAATCAATGTTTACCAGTGGCGTGATCAGTTGCAGACTGCTGTAGGGCCACTTCTAGAAGCCTAAAAGCCTCCAGAACATCTTTTTTATCAACCGATTTAGAAAAACGAATTCGGGCCAGGGCCTCACTGAGGCGTATAACACTTTCGATTTGTCTAGGAGTAGCCGTTATCACCTGTTGATTAAAAATATAACAAGTTAGGCAACTTTGAACCTGCTTGACCTATATCATGTGAAGTGTTTTTTATGATTTGACCCGTTTACGATAAAAAGAATTAAAAGATTTTTTAATGAGGTCTAGGAGAAGTAACAACCTTTTTACTACTTCCTGGAAAATTTCCTCTTCTTCTCATTTCAACATAGCCACGCTTCAGCTCTTCGGCAGCCTCTTTAGACAACTGTGGATGTATGTTTTTTCTGGCATAACTCAAATAAGCAATTAAAGTTGGAAGGTCAATGACGTTCTGCTCCGAATTCTGCAAGCAGAAGTCCAAATTTTAGCACTCGGCAACAACTCAACAAATGATAATTACTTCACCATAAAAAAGAAAAGAAAAGACCTCAGGATTTTCAAAATGCAATGCAACTATATGCTTTGCAAGGCGCCTGTCTGTCTGCTCATCAGCTTTGTCAAGAATTAAATATATCAAATCAAACCTAGAGAAAACATCAAGTTGATTAGAAATCACTGTATACTGATGGCATACTCATGTGTAACAAAGAATGTATTTCTTTCACATTAAAATAGAAGTGGGAATTATGTTTTTAACCTAGAGAGCAATGTAGGGGGGAGATGTATGTTGTCAATCACAGACAAACGAGGATTATAACGAGAACCACTTGGATTTGCACAGGCCAAAACTGAAGTTCTTGCATTTAGAGAAGCAATAATCCCTGCTTTTGCTATTGACACAGTTTGTTGTTCCATAACCTACAAGGATCAAATGCCAGTGTACAAAAAGATTAACATCCTCTAACATTAATTTTAAGGCCCAACTTGTTTGTAATAAAAGTATAAAAGAATATATATTGCACCTCATGTAGCATGCTCCTTGCATTTTCTGACATTTTATCAAACTCATCGATACAACAAATGCCTCTGTCACTAAGAACCAAGGCCCCACTCTCCAAAACCTAAAAAACAGCTATATATAATAAGTCTAAAAGCACCATACTTGTAAAAAGTGGCAAGTTTGAACTTGTAGAAAAAATTAATCTTGAACGTAGAGAGGTCAAACAGATGAGTCGCTTATCTTTAATGAACAAAGCATCTTAAAGAACTTTATTCATATAATTATAGAGCTTTTGTACTCGCACACTACTAACTATTTGTACAAAATTTGACATGTTACCCATTTTGCCACGTACATACCGTTTCACCAGTTTCAGGATCTTTGGCCACATAAGCAGTCAATCCAACAGCTGAACTCCCTCTTCCACTGGTGTAGATACCACGAGGTGCTAATTTGTGTATGTACTGAAGAAGCTGGGATTTGCTGGTACCAGGATCACCAACTAGAAGAATATTAATGTCTCCCCTGAAGTTGGCCCCAGATTGCAGTGTCAAAGCACTCCCACCAAAAAGCTACAGTCACGTAAAAAGAATGTTTTGGATTTAGAACCTAATTACCAGAAAGTTACATTAAAAAGGAATGTTTATACAAATTACAATTTTATTGACTAGAATATATACCTGGCAAAGGAGTCCTTTCTTTACATCATCTAACTCCCATATATTTGGTGCCAGAGACCTCGTAAGCAAGTCATAAATATCAGATCGTTCTGATAGTTTTATCAATTTCTCCACCTGTGGTTGTACATAGAAATATGAGCAATATGTAAATCATGAATCAGCAGCTAATAATAACAAATCATTGCCTGCTCTTCATGGTCCATTGGTGTTCCTTGATCATCTTTAGTAGAGCTCTTCTGTTCAGTTTCCATTGGACTTTCTACATTCATTCTTGACTTATCCATCTTCTTGATATGAAGACAATCGATGTAAGTCTGAAAATAAAACAGAAAAAAGTTAACAGAATCATATTTATTGATAACAATGCTGGAACATTTACCTTGAATAAAGATTTCACAGTCCTTTGAGTTTGGCCAACTCTCACAGTCATAGCCCTATATATCCCAGTGATCTTTTCAACAAAAAAAAACAGTGATTCAGATACCAAGCACAGTAATTAAAAAAAATACATGAATGTTTACCTCAACTCGGTCACCAGGTTTTGCTGCATCCACCAATTTGTCATGCATCAGCAAGCTGACGGTATGAGGCGTACCCCCTTCAGGGATTTCATCAGGTGTTTCCTGGACTCTTACAACTTGTTTGTCAGCAAACCTGCATCTATTGTGAACTAATGTCATTGAGTTCTTTGTTCTGCATTCTTCCCTGACACACATAGTGGGTTCGCTGATTCGCCCTGATAAATGAAGTTAAGCATTCAGATTCAGCATTCAGATTGTGATTGTAGAGTGATAGTTACCTCTGTCTACAACGATGGGATCTGAGTAGTGCCCACACACGAGGCATCTGAAAATTGCTTCCCTAATTTCAGGAATGAGGGAACTGCATCTAATAACCATTCCCTTCAATGAGACCATCTTCTCAATATCTGATGATGATTTTGAAAATTAAATAAGTGAGCAATTAGGGTTCAGATGACATGACAAATTAGTACAGTACTAACCAGAGGGGTTGAGATTTCTCATGGAAGTTGTATTTTTGAGATTAAAAATCCGAGTCTGAATATGCTTCTCAGATAATGGGTTGATTCTGCCAACCATATCCATGAGGATAATATCAAAAATGGCAAGAACTTCCATAGGATACCTAACCATCTTCGTATACAAGTCGTTATCATACTCAAACACATCATTTGCATCCACATCCAAAGAATCCCCTCCCATCTCACTCACCAGATTGATAGCCTTCATGTACCTCCCCTCCTCCTGCGAACCCTGTTCACGGAAATTCCTCAAAAACATCAGGATTGCAGCGTTCACATCTTGGACGCTGATACTTGTCCCCCAAACAAACATGGAGGGGGCGTCAGGCTCCCCGCCTTCGGATGAAGCCGGTGACCCGCCACGGCTATCATCAAAGCGGGAATGTGATGGTGGAGTCCGACCGCGCTTCCGGTGGCTGTTTGGAGACCAAAATGTGTTTCCGATTGAGCTTGAAATCATATCATCAGGTGATGAAGATACTGTAAAATTGCTAAAATCATCAGAACAAGGTAAAATCACTAAGCTAAAAATATACAAGATTACCGCCAGGAGTACTGCTACGACCGCTGCGCCTAGGAGTACCATCACCGCCGGGAGTGTTAACCATGTTGAAACGGAAACAGATACGAATGCCGGACGGCTCACAGAAGGAGATTGCGAGACGGAGAGATCGTAATAAGTGGGACTTTTGGCGGGAAAGGGTTCTTTTTTGGCGCCAAATAGTTGAAATGGGCTTAAACAATGTTAATGGGATCCAAACTATATTAGCCCACCAATCAAACCTGATTTTTTAACATTATATTTATTTATCCGTCTCCGGACGCGCAGGCAACAACAGTTTTAAAGTACTCTTTTTTACGTTTTTATAAATTACAATTTTTATCCTTTATGTTTATCAAAATTATGGAATGAGTCATTTAAAGTTTTGACTTTCAATCACGGTCCTTTATTTGCAAAAGCACTTACGAATTTTGCCCTTTCCACTAACAGCCGTTAAGTTTTTCAGTTAAATCACATGTGGACATTTTAGTCTTTTTCACCACTAAAGAACCCTAAATCAGAGGCTAGAGTGGTAGAGAGGGAGAGCCATATGAGAGGGGGAAGAAGAGAGGAGCCATTTGACGGTGGACAGCCGCTTGACGGGGGAGTTGTGGCTCAGGTGGGTTCCGGCAATGGCAGCGGCGCGCCCTTCCGGTGATCGTTTCATCTCCCAAACGGCAGCCGCGTGGAGGAGGAGTGGCAGCGACTGAGAGGGGTCTTTGGGTGATTGATTTGCCTTAGGGCTAGGGTTTCCTTGGCATATTTCAGGTGAAGATGGGGACGGAAAATCGGGGCTTTCCACATGTTAGGGTTTATACGATTATTAGGGCTTTCCACGGGATCTTCAACTACAGTCGGTGACGTTGACGGTGTCGGTGATGTCGTTTGCTTTGAAAGAGAAGATTCACGGGTTGGGATAAAGTTTTCCGGTGGCTATTCAGTTCCTATCGGTGGAGGTGATGGTGGTAGGAGGGAGGATGGCGGTGCCAAAGGCTGTTTATGGACGAGCTTTTCTGTCACACACCCAAATTCCACTAACGGAGTTTTACCGTTTAGTGCGTGACAAACCAGGATCTCAGTCATTAGTTACATCAAATGACACTATATATGACTCAAATGAAAATATTATAAAAGTTCAGAGTAAATGCGGAAATGATAAATAAAAAGTAAATGTGCAAGACGTGCCCAAAGTCTAGTCCAAAAAACATAAATAAAAATAGTTTAAACGTCTTGATAAACAAGAAATTAATATTAGGACTCCATGCATGTCCTAGTCGTGCACCTGTGCCTTAGCTTAGCGTCCTGGGAAAATATGTAGTGTCAACACGAGCTTGGTGAGTTCACAAGTTTCAGTTTGTAATAATGTTTAACAGATTAATGTACATTCAATATATATATCAACAGGTAGCTAACACACACACACACACACACATATATATATATATATATATGTTTACTAATGCGCTCGCAACCAAAAGCTGACTGTTTATGTGTTTGCCTCCCACCAGGCCTATCAACCATGGTGCATGTTTATGTCAACATTGCACCTGTTCGACCTCCAATCGAGTTAGCGCGAATAATACGGGTGAGGTTTGTCAAACCCAGTAGTACTACTCAAATTATCTCGCTATGTTCATATTAACGGTCCAATGTGAGGACTTTAATGATAGAAGTGTACGCATAGTCATACACGTGATAACATATATGAATTATAAAAAATCAAAAGCGTTTTCTTCCATAGTTTAAAATAGTAAAAGGAGCCGTGAAAACTCACCTGATTTGCGTAGGTAGATTCACACGAGAATGAGATTTGAACCTCAAGTGCTAGCCTAACACGGCTTACAAATGCCCTAGAATTATAACATAATTATTAGGGATATAATGAGATTTGTGACAACGACACGTGTGACTATCCGACTTTTCAAGTTAATCCCGTTAGTGATTCCGTTAAATATTATGTTAAATCCTAACCTAGTTAACCCAATTCTAAAGCCAAGGGATCAATTCTATCAAAGCTGAAGTTGCAAGGGCTGGTTTTGTAAATAACCAGAAACCCTAGTAGGCACGGTCGCGCCTTGTTTTGGCACGGTCGCACCCCTTATTGGCACGGTCGCGCCTCTTGTCAGTTGAAACGTAAAAACAGTCTTTAATCGCAAATTCGTTCGATTTCATAACCGTTCTGCACGTTCCTACCTTTAACGAGTATCATTAAGACTTTAAACCTCGTTATTACTCCGAATTAAACCCAATTATGGTCATGACTACCGTAACCGTCGACCCTTTAGCAAATGTCAACACATTCGATCAATTCTCGTATTACTCCCACGAATTGAACGAACACACACCTAAATTGCACCTGTTAGAACCTGTTGCACACTTGAATTTGGCCGGAATCGCTGCAGTGGTCGCCGGGGATCGAAGTCGACGACAGCAGAATCTGTTCTAGTCGGGAACCTTCAATTCGAGTTCGTTTCTGGTAATTTCCTTCCTGTTTACTTTCGTTTTTACTTCATGATGAATAGCCCTATGATTATTTGGGCTTACAACATCAAATCGGTGATGAACCAATTCTAAGGTTCATCACATTCGAGGTTTAATCGATTACCAGTCCAGGCTTAATCTCAATAAAATTAACCTATATTGATAGATTCGAAAAGTCCTGTTAAACATAACCCCCACCTCCTTTTGGTCAATCGCAATCGTAACCAAACGGATTTGGACTTGTTTGCTTATTCTGTTAAACTCTGTCTGTAAATCCAGGAGACACGGTCGTGCCAGGTTTTAGCACGGTCGTGCCTCACTCTCTGACCCGGTCGTGCCTCTTGGCTAGACCTGGTCGTGCCTCAGAACCCTAGACACGGTCATGCCTGGCTCAGACACGGTCGTGCCTAGTGATCAGCTTTGTTGTGTCTTCTATTTTGATCAACACGATCGCGCCCCTGACCAGCACGGTCGCGCCCGTAACCTTAACACGGTTGTGCCTTGTCTTAGGCGCGGTCGTGTGTGAGTAAACCCTTTTGTCAGAATGTTTGATTTATTTATTATATTTTTATAAACAATATTCATTATATATTATTTGTCATTTATCGCGAAACGCATTTATACTAATTTAAAAATTCGTATTTCCGTAAACTCATTCGTTTTCCCATTAATCTTAAGAATGTTTAAAGACGTTCTAGTCCTCCGTGTGTCGTCACAAATCCCATGGAGTAACTAACTGTTATGTTGTAATTCTAGGGCATTCGTGAGCCGTGTCAGGCAAACGCTTGAGATTTCAATCTCGTACTTGTGTGATTACTACCTACGCCGTTCAAGTGAGTTTTCACGGCCCCTTTTTACTGTTTTAAAATGGGGGAGAAAACATGATGCAAACTCTTTTTTATTTGTGTACTTCATATTGTATCATTTGTTATGACTATGCGTAAACTCTATCATAAAAGTCCTCACATCGAACCGTTTAAATATGAGAATAGCGAGGTATGTTGGGTAGTACTACTGGGTTTAACAAACCTCACCCGCGTTAGTCGCGCTAACTCGATTGGATATCGAACGGGTGCAATATTGACCTAAACGTGCACCATGGTTAATAGGCCTGGTGGGAGGCATTCAAACAGCCAGTTTATGGTTGCGAGCGTAATAGCAAACATGAGCATGGGTTAGCTACCCGTCGATATATATATGTTGATTGTACAATAAATCTGGCAAACGTTTATTTATATACTGAAACCTGTGAACTCACCAACCTCGTGTTGACATCGTTTTCTTACATGTTTTCTCAGGTCGCTTAAGATAAGGCACAGGTGCACGCATAGGGCATGCATGGAGTCTTATGATTTATTTATAAATTAATATTGTTGAATTGCTTGTACTTTGTTTTGGACCTCGTTTGGACTGGACACTTTGAGACTTTTCTTGGGTGCGTTTGTTTTACGCATTTACTTTCATTTTACGCTTCCGCATTTACTTTGATCATTTATGATATATTTTTATTTTAGTCCCATATAGTGTCGTTCAATGTAACTAATGACTGCGATCCTGGTTTGTCACTTCCCAAACGGTAAAACTCCGTTAGTTGAAATTGGGGGTGTGACAGATTGGTATCAGAGCCATTGGTTATAGAGAACTAGGATTTGCATACTATACTATAACCTCACACATTAGTTACATGTCATAAACATTGGATGTTTGACACTTATATGTTATATTACAGGAACATGTCGGCAACCCCACCACCATCACCTAAGGCATCTACCTTATCATCCCCGGAGCCCAAAGGCGCCAGACTAGTTCTAGTGACAACTCGGTGGAACATGGTGAACCAAGTAATGCACAAGCAAGGAACACAACACTTAATTGGAATGCATATCCGAAGATGATCCAAAGGTGGATCGAGGTGGGAAATGTTCCATCGCCTTATTTTGGTTCCACTTCCTCATCCTCTACTTTGCCAAGCTTGCCATGCACCATGGAACAAGCTTTTGCAGCTTTTGTGTTCATCATAACTAAGGAGTTAAAAGCAATGAAGGAATTCACTGATGAGATACCCGGCATTCTGCAGCGAGAGTCACAAATAGAGGAGAATAAGGTAGGGTTAGAGCTTTTGACTGCTGAGCTAGCAGTGACGGATCAAGTCTATAACCATTTGGTGGATCAGGTTACACATTTGGAGACGAGGGTGAACACCTCGGACCATGATATAGGAGGGATTCTGGAGAGAGTGACTCATCTGGAAGCCCAACTACAAGTAGCAGACCATGCTGCTGAAGGACTTCGGTAGAGAGTGACCCAGTTAGAAGCTCAACTACAAGCAGCCCTATTTCCAGAAGACGTTCCACTTTCGAATGACGAGGAGGAGCCCTTAGAGGATGATCCTTTAGAGGAGGAGCCACCCGAGGAGGAACCGGTGGAGATCGACGATGCACAATCATACGTTTCTTCCGACGTCGAGGATGTTTGATGATCTTTCTATTCTATCGTTCCTTTTCATTCATGTTTCGCTTATGTTATTTCTCTTTTCAACCTAGATAGGTAAGGTTGTTCCCATTCAATAAAAGCATGAGAAGTTTAATGTTTTGAGTTATTTATTTTGTAGCTTTACAATTTATTTAATTTTCAAAATGTTAGATGATGTATTTCCTTACTTGCACATAAATAATGTTTAATATGTGATATATTTCTCATTGTTTTGTATTTGTGAATGTGAAGAATCATGTCGGGAAGAGGACGTGGAGGTCGTGCTGGTGGCCGAGGTACCATCAACATGACAGCAGCGGAGCTGGCGACACTAATCAACGATAGTGTGGCTGAGGCTCTAGCAGCACAGAATGCTGCAGGTAAATGCTATAACCATTGACTAGTGAGGTCAATTCATCTCTCAAAGCGCCTTTACTAAGCCTTATAACCTTGAACCTATATTATGTTTCTAAATCCAGGCCAGCAGAATCAGCAACCAGCCTGCACCTTCAAAACATTTATGGACTGCAAGCCCCACACCTTTAGTGGAGCCGAAGGAGCTGTCAGACTACTCCGTTGGTTCGAAAAAGTAGAATCGGTATTTGCCATGTGCAACTGCCCATTAGCCAATCAGGTCAAGTTCGCTTCCGAAACTTTGGAGGGCCCGGCTCTCACTTTGTGGAATGCTCAGGTCCAAATGTTGGGTCTAGCTATGGCCAATGCACTGCCGTGGGAGGAGTTTAAGACAATGATGAAGGAGGAGTACTGTCCTCAGGATGAAATCCAAAAGTTGGAAGGAGAATTCTGGAACCTGAAGATGGAAGGTTCAGAAATTGAGCTATATACCACTCGTTCCCATGAGCTTGCTACCATGTACCCGCATATGGTGACTCCAGATTACAAGAGGATTGATCTGTATATTGGAGGGTGCCTCGGATTCAGAGTATGGTTACTTCATCCAACCCTACTACCATCCAGCAGACTATCAGACTCACCCACAAGTTAACCAATCAGGCGGTGACTCAAGGGACTCTACCCCCGAGAGGTTCGGTCTCTAAATCCACTGACAGCCATAAGCGAAAGTTTGATCACAACTCCAACTCTCACTCCAGCTCCAAGGGACCCCAGTTTAATCAACCGCAATAGCAGAGTAAGTTTGAGCCTGCTAAGAACTTCAATCAGACGACCTCTTCAGGTTCGAATCAGGGTGAATATGCTGGGAAGTATCCCAAGTGTAACAAATGTGGCTATCATCACATAGGCACTTGTGACCGACAGTGTTGCCAGCGATGTGGTAAAATGGGCAACGCTGCGAAAGATTGTAGGGTTGCACTTCCAAACAAGCAACCATTTCGACCACAGGGATTTACAAGAGGATGTTTTCAGTGCGGTAAGAAGGGACATATTCAGAGGGATTGTCCTCAGTCAAAGAGGGGTAGTAATGGAAATAGTAATGGAAATGGTAATGGCAATGGTAACGGTAACGACAATAATCAGGGCAACAATGGTTACAACAACAATCAAGGCAACAACAACGGTGGCAATAATGCCAACAATGGAGGGAATGGTGCTAAAGGACGAGCCTTCGTACTAGGATCTAGAGAAGCTCGATATGATCATAATGTGGTCACCGGTAAGTTTCTCTTAAACAATTACTTTGCTTTTGTTCTATTTGATACGGGTGCTGATAGGAGTTTTATATCTAAGAAGCTTAGTGATATGATAAAAGGAACCCCCAACCCTGATAGAAACTAAGTATATAATAGAGACCCACATTCTTAAGGGTTGTAAGCTTGAGTTGGCTAGTCATATACTTTATACCGACCTTATGCCAGTCACACTTGGTAGTTTTGATGTAATTGTTGGTATGGATTGGTTATCTAAAAACCAAGCTGAAATCATCTGTCGTGAGAAAATTGTTCGCATTCCTCTCCCGAGTGGAGAAACCCTTTCCGTTCAAGGCGAAAAGGTTGGTGCAGTCATGGGCATCATATCCTTTATGAAAGCACAGAAATGCCTTCGAAAAGGGCATACTGCTATTTTGGCTCTCGTTGCTGAGCAGCCATCAGAAGAGAAGAAGATAGATGATATTCCCATCGTTCGTGAATTTCTGGGAGTATTTCCCGAGGATTTGCCTGGTCTGCCACCACACCGTCAAGTTGAATTCCAAATCGACCTAGCATTCGGAGCGGCACCGATCGCTCGGGCACCTTATAGACTAGCACCTAGTGAATTGCAAGAACTATCTACTCAGTTACAGGAATTGTTGGATAAAGGTTTCATCCGACCTAGCTCATCGCCATGGGGAGCTCCGCTCCTGTTTGTCAAGAAGAAGGACGGGACTTTCCGTATGTGTATCGACTATCGTGAACTAAATAAAGTGACAATCAAGAATCGTTATCCTCTGCCTCGTATAGACGATCTCTTTGACCAACTCCAAGGATCAAGCGTCTATTCCAAGATAGATCTTAGGACCGGTTACCATCAACTGAGAGTCCGAGATGAGGATATCTCTAAGACTGCTTTCTGGACAAGGTATGGACACTATGAGTTTATGGTCATGCCTTTCGGATTAACCAACGCACCCGCGGTGTTCATGGACCTCATGAACCGTGTGTGTAAGCCATACATTGATCAATTTGTCATCCTTTTCATCGACGACATTCTCATTTATTCCAAGAACAAGGAGGAACATGAGGAACATCTGCGCTTAATTCTAGAATTACTTAAGCAGGAGTAGCTATATGCTAAGTTTTCCAAGTGTGAATTCTGGATCCGAGAAGTTCAATTCTTAGGACATGTGGTTAACGAGAAGGGAATACATGTCGATACATCAAAGATAGAAGCCATCAAGAATTGGGCAGCACCGACGACTTCGACTGAGGTGCGACAATTTCTGGGATTGGCTGGTTATTACCTTTGATTCATCGAGGGATTTTCAAAAATTGCACAACCTCTCACTGCCTTAACTCAAAAGGGTAAAGCCTATAACTGGAGCGATAACCAAGAGCCAGCATTTCAACTCCTTAAACAGAAACTTTGCAGTGCACCTCTTCTAGCTCTTCCGGAGGGAATGGATGATTTTGTGGTGTATTGTGATGCATCTATTCAGGGTTTGGGTTGTGTATTAATGCTACGAGAAAAGGTGATCGCATATGTTTCGCGTCAACTAAAGATTCACGAGAAAAACTACACCACTCATGACCTAGAGTTGGGAGCCGTAGTTTTCGCACTTAAGATATGGAGACACTACTTGTACGGTACAAAGTGCACCATCTACATCGATCATAAGAGTCTTCAGCATATCTTCAAGCAGAAAGAGCTGAACATGAGACAACGTCGTTGGATCAAACTCTTGAATGATTATGACTATGCGATCCGGTATCATCCGGGTAAGGCTAATGTTGTAGCTGATGCCCTAAGTCGAAAGGAAACCAAGCCCAAACGAGTTCGAGCGCTACAGCTTACTATTCACCCCGGATTACCTGACAAAATCCGTAGTGCTCAATTTGAAGCCTTGAAAGGGGAAAACCTACCGCTGGAAGGTACACGCGGTATGGAAGCACAACTCGAGGTCAAATCTGATGGTAATCGCTACTTCGCCGAGCGAATATGGGTTCCAGTATTCGGAAACTTAAGGGAACTAGTCATGGATGAAGCTCATAAATCTCGTTACTCTATTCATCGAGGTTCCGACAAGATGTACCATGATCTAAAGGTGCTGTATTGGTGGCCAAAGATGAAGGCCGATATAGCCACCTATGTGAGCAAGTGCCTGACTTGCGCGAAGGTCAAAGTTGAATATCAAAAGCCTTCTGGTCTTCTCCAACAACCGGAGATTCCCATGTGGAAATGGGAGCAGATATCCATGGACTTTATCACAAAATTGCCATGAACTCCTACCGGATGTGATACCATTTGGGTAATCGTTGATCGTTTAACAAAGTCCGCTCACTTCTTAGCAATCAAGGAAACCGACAAAATGGATAAGCTTACTTGATGCGTGTGTAAACTATATATATTTTTATATGTATTTTTCACACAATTTGAGTTTTAAATTGGGTTTTCACCAAAGACTAATCACACACACGTCGGGCAAGTGTACCCGTCAGATAGCAATATAGTTAAGGTAAGAACCGGATATCAATCCGTGGACACGGTGGGAAGCAATAATAGACCGAAACTGATGGTATAAAGATATTTTGAAGAGTTTGTTTTAATTAACTAGCATGCAAATATATAAACTAAGCTAAGATCACAAGTCAAACAATTAAGGAGAAGATATAACTTCGGTGTCGAATCCATCTAGAATACATTCAATACACTAATTTTAATGTATCTCTAAAACCTAAAACCCCTACGTTCTCTCTCTAAAACCCTCTGTTTCCCATCAACATTTTTGAAAATATCCCAAGAATCTTCACACAATCATCTACAAGATCATATATCACGAGGCAACAAAGGGTGCAATCTGTGAAATTTCCACTGGTTTATGTTTGATTAATTGAAGTCCCATCTGTTCAATTTGCTGTTTGTATTAGAGAAGAAGGGTGCACACCAACTGTTTTTTTAAATGTTTGAAAGAACGGTTTGTTGAATATTATCACAATTTTGGGTTCAATCTGAGATTGGAATTAGATGCGAAACAACAGAGGAAATCATCAGAACATATTATTTTGGTTGTAAGGGTTTATTGAACCTCTCTCGGCATTCTTGGTATTGAACCTCTCATCGACATTCTTGGTATGCAAGGGTTTATTGAACCTCTCTCTTTGAAGGCGAACTTCCTGTTCGGCAACCTTTCTTCTCCAACATTGAAGGTGAACTTCCGGTTTGACCTGATTTTGAATTTTGTTATGTAGTGTCCAACATGTAGTCTCCCCGAATCGGATGGGTGGTGGGGGAGGGTGGTTAGGGTTGTGGTTTGGTGGTGAGGTTTATATTTACCTTGCTAGTGAGTGTTTTTGGGGTTTGTGGTCTGATTTTGGTTTGGTTTCATAGCTTGGGGGTTTTGTCAGGAGCTGTTGTTATGTCTGGGATTCGGGATGACAGGGTGGTTCCTCCATTAGAGGTAGGTGTTTGGCTGTGTCCATTTAAAGGTTTCCATTGCTGCCCGGATGGAACGTCGGGATCCAAGGGGTTTCGTTGGTTGGTTGCACATATCAAGCGACTCCATTTGTCATCGGACGATCGGAAAGGGACCTTGTGGGAAACGGTCTCTACGGATTATGATTTGTTTGTTTCGGTTGGTGAGGCTTTAAAGGTCTCAAGCCAGTGGCTGTGCGGGGTGTATATGTGCCTACATGCTCTTAGTCGGGCATGCCACCATGTGGATGGGATAGTCCGTTTCAAACGGGTTGCGGGATATGCAGAGGAGTTTAAAGTGGGGATTCTGAAGCCGAATGTTGGGAGGGAAATTGTTCCTTTGGGAGGGGTGGTTGTGGACGAGGTTCTCCTTGAATGCGTCTTCTCTCTTCCTATCACGACTGTTAAGAGCATCCCTCATAATTGTCGGATGGCATTTGCCCAGGCATTAACTGCTGCCCTCGGTAAAGTGGCGGCTATGCCAGACTCTATGGGTGAGACTTTTGTTGTTACCGCGTTGCACGTTGCGAGTTTTCAGGCCTTCTAACCGTCAGGAGCGCAGGTTTGGTAATAGGAAGTCTTTGCAATGTCATAGTATTCAACGGTCGCTGGCAGCTTGGCGTGATGGGGATGGTTTTGAGGAGCTCATCCTATCGCTTTTTGCCCAACCTTTGGGTCGACCACGTGTCGTGTAGAGCTTGTCCCTGGGTCTGATAATTCTATGGCGTGCAACAATGTTAAACAATGTTTGCGGAAAGTTGCGGATGGGCATTTCACTGCTGCGGTCAAAGTATTATGCTCTTCAGGGGTTGCACCTTTCGGTAATGACACTATGAAAGTGTTGGGGGCAAAGTATCCCATCCTGCCCCCTCCGGTTATGCCTGTTTCCTTACTTTCTGAGCCTCCTCTTGTTGTGGATGATAATGTCGTGCTTGAATGCATTAAAGCTTTCCCCAAAGGGACCTCTTGTGGGAGGGACGGATTGAAAGCCCAACATATTTGGATGCTCTTTGTGGAGAGGGGTCTACGATCGCCGTTGAATTGCTCAGGGTTATTTCTGTGGTGGTTAATTTATGTTTCGGGGGGAGATGCCCTAGGGGATTGGCGGAGTTCGTTGCCTCGGCCCCTCTCACACCGCTGCTCAAACCGGACAACGGGATTAGACCTATTGCCGTAGGTGTGATCTGGAGGAGATTGGTCTCTAAGGTGGCCATGAGGGGTGTTGGGAAGGAGATGGCTAAATATCTGTGTGACTTTCAATTTGGGGTGGGAGTTCCCAATGGGGCAGAGGCTGTGCTCCATAGCACGAACAGATTTTTAAATGAGTTTCACTCGGATGGATCGTTGGCTATGCTTACCGTCGATTTCTCCAATGCTTTCAACTTAGTGGATGCAAGAGGTTCGAAACCGATACCCGTCTATTTCGCTATGGGTGGATTTTTTATATGGGCAGCCGGCTAGGTTATATGTGGGTGATGACCATATTTGGTCTACCACTGGGGTTCAACAGGGGGACACTTTGGGGCCTCTCCTTTTTGCCTTAGTTTTGCATCCGTTGGTTCATCAGATCAGGGATTGCTGCAAGCTTCTCTTCCATGCTTGGTACCTAGATGATGGTACAATTATCGGAGACGCTAAAGAGGTGGCTAAAGCCCTAGCTATTATCAGGTCGGAGGGGCCCTGTTTGGGCCTTGAACTTAACGTCAAGAAAACGAAAGTTTTTTGGCCGTCATGCAAAGGGGTGAAGGTACAAGATGGATTGTTCCCTTGTGAGACTGGAAGGCCAGTGTTGGGTGTGAAACTCCTTGGGGGCGTCGTTAGCAGAGATGCAGGGTTCAACTGTAATTTGGCTGTGAAAAGGGCTTCTTGTGCGGTGGAACTGATGAGCTGTCTTCCACGTTTACGGGACCCTCAATGCGAGCTCCTTTTGCTCCGCTCGTGTATGGGAGTTGCAAAGCTATTATTCGGCCTTAGAACATGCCAGCCTATGTATGTGGGGGAAGCTGTTTCAATTTTTGATAAGGGCCTCCGTGGTGCGATCGAGGATATCGTGGTGTGTGGTGGTGCCTTTTTTGGGGATTTCCAATGGAGGTTGGCATCACTTCCAAGCCGTTTTGGGGGTTTGGGCTTATGTGCGGCTCAAGATGTATCTGCTTATGCATTTGTGGCCTCGAGGACACAATCTTGGAGTTTACAGGACCACATTCTTCGGGGTTGTGATATTGATGGGTTAGACTCTGATTATGGGTGTGCGATGGATCGCTTGCGCATGTCCCTTCCTGATTTCGATCTTAGCAGTTTCTCAAATAAAGACACCGCCCCCCTAAAGCCCAACATGCTTTGGCAAATGCCTTATTTAGCAGGATCATTCAGAATTTGGGAGTAAAGTTTGATTTATCATCTCGCCAAAAAAGCGGTGTTTGAATGTCTCCGGGCTCCTCGGGCTCAAGATTTTCTAACAGTTATCCCCATTGAAGGACTGGGCCAACATATGTAGGTTGTGGAGTACCGTGCTATCCTCAAGTATCGGCTAATGATCCCCTTGTTTCCGACTGATGTGCCCTGCCCAGTTTTTCGCAAGGCTTGTTTGAATTCTTTTGGTTTCCTTGGTGATTATTCTTTCCCTATTGTCACCTAGATTTTGTATCCCCTGTGTATCTTTCCCAGCCTTTGTAGTCCTCTTCTTCATGCCGACCGGGCATATATCAGAATCACACTCTCCATTCCCCATATCGAACATTAGTTTTCGTTGGCCCAATTGATCCCTTGTTTTCCTTTTCTCCACCCTACACAAGCGGTTATGAATACCTAACCATTTTTCTAACCCCATAATTTCCAGGTTGTTATCATAGCAAAATTTAGTAGTCACTTCATTATTCTCCCGGTTCCAAGCAGATTGCATGTTTTCTTAGCTCTTCAATACCCATATAGTTTTCATTATCTAAGCATTCCTTATTCCGATTCACAATGACATCCCACACCTCTATACGACCCTCTTCACTTCCGCTATCCTCCCATTTATCCGGATATATAATATGAGCAAGTATTTGTGTACCCTGCTCCCAAACATGTGTAATCCCTGGAAAGATACCAACAATATTATTCATTACCAGCAGGTTGCAAGTACTAACCTTATGGTTGTTCATATCCATTAAGCTCCGATGCTTTGTGCTTTGATCTGAAGAAACTTCTTGGTCCTCCTCTTCAGCCAGCCCCTCATCACCGGATGACTGAATCGAAATATTATTCAGTATGGAGTCCCCCTCATATTCCATATTCAATGTTACGTTATCCTTCATGATCATACTAGTCGAATTTTGACCTCCCAATTGCATCTCTTCAACTCCATCACTACCCTGCCTATTAGTAGGTGTGGTAGTAATATGCTCCGACCCTGGTACGTTCCCATGCAGACTGCTTTGCATGTGTACCTCTGCTATCAATTGGTCATCCAGTTTAGCATCTCCGACCACATGATCAGAGAGGCTATTCGCTTCAGAACTTGTTGTCATATTAATCGGCCGAATTTCCTTATCAACGGATACCGATTGTTTATTCCGGCGCCCTCTATCCGGTTTCATCAGTTTAGCTTTTGCCGAGTGGTGTCGAAACGATCCTTTGTCGGTGCCATCACCACTACGTAATCTGTACCGATTGATACCTTGTTCCTCGATGAGTCGGGTTAGCCTCGATGACAGTCTAGGGGTATTTTCTTCCATCCTTTCGCATGGCGTCTCGTTCCCACCATCATTCATATCTTCCTCCTGTAGTTTCGAGTCTCCTGGGTCCGGCGGTTCAAAGAACTTAGATTCAATAGGTGTCTCCTTCTTGACGTGCTCTATAAAAGATGTGTCCTTGGAATAGACAGCCAGACAGCGCCTAGCTTTTCACTTTCGATCACAACCTTGCCGGAATACCTTGGATCGCCCACGAATACACTGAATCGCCTAAATTGCACCACCAGAAACACACACTTAACGCACACACAAATGAGAATCCTAGGGTTTAGGGTTTAGGGTTTAGCGTTTAGGGTTTAGGGTTTAGTGTTTAGGGTTTAGGGTTTTAGGGTTTAGGGTTTTAGGGTTTTGGGTTTTAGGGTTTTAGGGTTTAGGGTTTTTTTTGGGAAAGGGGACGGTACCCTAGGCAAATTTTATTAATAAAAAAACAAGTACAAAGAGGGAGAATCTAGCAGCCAGCCAAATGACATTCCCCTAAGCCCAGAAATCCACTAGATCCTGAAAAAAAGCAAAACATAAAACACCACTTAGGTGATTCCGTCCATGAGTTCAAACCAACCTATACAACCAATCCTAAATAACAGAATTAACGAAAACCAACCATACCTGCACACAAACATAAAACAAGAATATAACATTACCACAATAAAACTAGTAAACTTATGGCTTCGATTTCTATAGCCTTTGTGCTCCCCATAGCTTCTAGTATATCCATCATCCTCAGCCACGTGCTTATGATCCGGGTGCCTCAAATTAGCGTTCCACTGCATGGTAAACATCCTAGCAATAACTAAACACCAAACCGGTTAAGCCCTAAAGGAGGGGTTTTCCCATCCTTCAACTGAGCGTAAATCAAGATTACAAGTTTATCTCCCGAGCCCACCTTGTACCACATGCAGAGAGTGTAGCACGAGCTGCCTCATCCAATCCCAGCCATTATGATCACTCAAGTATCTACCCCGCCTTCCCATTATGGTAGTAACCCTCACTTCCCTCTTTTTGGTGGTAGCTCGTGTGCATCCTGTACCAACCCCCCATCCCTACCAAGGAAAATCCATAATGGGCCCAAACCAAGAGAAATCATCCCATTAATACTCACACTCTCATCGCTCCAAAACGATATGGACAGTGTGACAAGTGTACCAACCCCATCTTGGGTACAACCCGACGTAGGCAGCGTGTAAATAAAGCGTACCATGCAGACCTCGAAAATGCGTACCCAAGACTTCCCACTGCCAACCCCTTTTTTTGCTTCGAACAAAGCCCACCCAAAACCTTCCCGGCTAACAGTTTTCCCACGAGTATATAACCTGCAGATAATAAACAAATTATTAGCCCAGCCCGAACCCCCCATAAAGTATTCCATAAGTACGCCAGAACTTCACTTCACTCCAAAGCAGGGTGTTTCATGTGCAAAGTGTACCAGCCCTGACCCAATTCCCACCCGAAATGTACTTATGGACCAGCCCAAGCCTTGCCCTTCTCACCTTAAAACACTCCCAAATATCGTAAGTATGATTCAAAGAACGGATTCTCATAGTACAAGGCATTCTGAGGTCACCCAAGCTGCCAACCAGGCTTCCTCAAGCCATCCATTCATCATCCAGCTCCATGCTACAAACCTCCATCTAGATCCCGGTTCCGATGCTTGCCTTTTGTTGTAAATCCCCATTTCTTACCCAACAAATTAGACGTAGGACTCTCCTTTATTGTCAAGCCTTTTAGCCTAGCACACAGCGAGTCCTTTATAAGCTGGCACACAATGTCCACATGCCGAGTTTCCTTCTGGTGCAGCCGAAGGTTTCGCTCCTGGCAGATGTAGTAAACAGTGGCCGAGAAGACCAGTCTCCATATTATGCTTCCAATAGTCTTATTCCGAGGAAGTTGGTTCAGGTGGTTTATGCAAGTTTGCCAGTTATCCGGAGGGCTATTAAAAGTAGCCAGCTTCTTGGACTCCCGCCAGATTTTATTCGGGATTTCACACTCAAAAAATAAATGTTCATGGCTATCCATTCGGTTATTGCAGAAACTGCATGTTAGATCCTCCTGATTTAACCATCTATGCAATCTATCCTAGGTTTGAAGTCTCTCTTTAATAGCCAGCCAACATATGAAAGCATGTCTAGGAATACACTGGCTGAACCATATGGTCAAATGCCACGAGGCCTCAGGATTAGTGACCCTTAGGTCATCATAGGCAGATTTAGCCCGAAACTCATCCATTTTTCCTTCCCTGGACAGCCATCGAACTTGATCCTTCTTCTCCTCGTATATAGTAGGTGGTTGCTGGTCGAATAAGAACACAAATTTAGACTGCCATTCGGTTGGCCACCTCCAGTTCCCATGCTTAATGATTTCATTGACCGTGCTGTCCACACGTAAACCCGTTTGGATAATCTCTCTTTTTGTAATAATATCTCCTAGGGGGCTATGCACATGCCAAAGATCATACCAAATTGAAATGGTCTTACCATTCCCGACAGTTGAAACCAAGTGCTTGCGTATGTTAACCCTATTATTTAGAATGTTTCTCCAGCTCCAACATTCTCCAGAAGCAGCCTTAATATCCCAGAAGGACCTATCTTTTATCTTATGGCTATAAACCCATTTAATCCATAGGGATTCCTTTCGATTCACTATTTGCCAGATGTGCTTCGCCATAAGAGCAGCATTGTGAACACGGAGGGACTTTATTCCTTGGCCACCTTCATATTTTGGCTTGCAAACATCTTCCCATTTAACTTTAACTTTACCCTTAACCTGATCATTATTACTCCACAAAAACTTTCGCATGATAGCCTCAATGTCCTCAATCACATTAGTAGGTAGGTTAAATATAGAAGCCCAATAAACCTGAAAAGAAGACAATACCGATTGAATAAGTTGAACCCGTCCCGCAAAGGATAAGCTTTTATTTTTCCAGTCACCCATTTTGGCCTTAACCTTTGCTATTAAACTTTTGCAGTCATTTTTATACAGCCTCTTGGACAGAAGGGGAACCCCCAAGTATTTCACGGGGAGTGACCCCAGTTGGAACGGAAGGATGGCTTTTATTTCGCTTTGGGTACTCGCTTTGACATTGGCCATATACATGGTGCTCTTTTGCATATTAGGAACCAGACCCGAAACATCGCTAAATTCTTTCAATGCATCTCTGAGGACACTTACAGACCCCGAGTCGGCATGAGCAAACATAAAAAGATCATCAGCGAAGCACACATGAGTAATTTGTTGAAAAGCACAGTTTTTATGATACCTAAACTCCCCATTCTGCTCAATATTTCTACGGATCATTAAGTTGAGAGCCTCCATGACTAAAGTAAGGAGAGAGCCTCCATTCTGCTCAATAGATAAGGAGATATTGGATCCCCTTGTCTGAGTCCCCGTTCTCCCTTGAAGAAGCCATGAATGTCCCCATTTATATTAATCGAGTAGGAGGCCGTAGTGAGGCAAGTCATAATCCAGTTCCTCAAACATGGATGGAACCCAAAGGAATGAAGACACTGATCCATAAATTCATGGTTAACTGTATCATAGGCTTTTTGAAGATCAATTTTTAAGGCAATTCTGGGTTCACCCCTATTCCGGTGATAATTCCTAACCAACTGTTGAGTTAGAAGGATATTGTCGCTTATCAACCTGCCAGGGACAAAGGCACTTTGGCATTCTCTAACAATACTATTTAGCCCTCCTTTTATTCTCTCGCAAATAACTTTTGAAATGCATTTATAGATCACATTACAGCACGAGATCAGTCTAAAATCTTTAACAGATTTGGGATTAGGAATCTTTGGGATGAGAGAAATCACGACACTGTTAACTTGTTTAAAGAGTTTACCATTTTCAAAGAATTCCTGGATAGCTTCACTAACTTCATCCCCAATAATGTACCAAGTAGTCTTGAAAAATTTTGCCGAGTAGCCATCCGGGCCAGGGGCCTTATCGTTATCCATCCCGAATATAGCTTGTTTGATTTCCTCCTTGGTAACACTCCTAACCATGTTATCCAAATCCTATCTAGAGAGGGTAGCTTTAAACAAGCTGTGAAGGTGTTGAACTCGTTCCACCACACTTTTTGTTCCCAACAGATCCTTGTAATACTTGACAAATTGGCCTCCTACCTCCTCTCCTTGAAAGTAATTCCCCTGAGGGTCCATTATGGCATTTATTCTGGATCTTTGTCGAGCCCCTTTGACCGCATTATGGAAATATTTAGAGTTTTGATCACCCTCCCTTAACCACGTAATCTTAGATTTTTGTTTTAGCAAGAGTTCTTCCTCCAAGGATGCTTGCTTAAAAGCTTGAATGTGTATCTTTTCTTCGTCTCTCAGGTCACCATTTGAAGGGTTCTTTTCCACCTCCCGTTGAATCTCCTCCAATTCAATCCGAAGTTTTTCTACTCTAGCCAAGGGATCACCTTGCTTCAATTGAAACTCTCGAATTCGACTTTTCAGGCATTGCAGTTTAGTCACCACCTTATACATTTTGCAGCCTTGAACATGTATATTCCATCCCTGTTTCACGACATCTAAGAATCCTTCTTTATGGGTAAGAAAATTCATAAACTTAAACGGACGTTGCTTCCATTTCCTTTTTATTTTGGGAAGGGAGATGACAACCGGGGCATGATCCGAAGTCCCAAAGGGAAGGAAGTCTGCCAGGGTGTCTAGAAATTTATCCACAAAGTGACAATTGGCCATAGCCCGATGTAGTTTCTTCATGAGGCCATTCAGATTGCCCGGGGACTTGTTCCAAGAGAAGGTTAAACCATTAGACTGAATGTCAAAGATTCCCACTCTGGTGCAACACTCCCTGAAATCATCCATCGCCGGCGTCACATTAGATGGTCCATTCGAGCACTCAGAGACATGTAATATCACATTAAAATCCCCCACCAGCAACCACAGCTCTTTCCCAGTAGTCAATTGAAATTTTTCCAGGTCACACCATAATGCTCGTCGTTTTGCAGTCCGAACTTGCCCATAGACAAACGATCAGTAGAACTTAGGATAGCCCAAGACCGGTTTAATGAGGCAGTGCACCACTTGATAAGTTTGGTCAATAACCATAATGTCGACATTTCTTGGGTCCCAGCCCACAATAATTCTGGTGTATTTATCACAATAAGCTTGATTAGATAACCACTCCCATTTTCTAAAGATCTTAGAGCAAATGTGTTTTAAATTTGGAGTTCGGATATGGGATTCAAGAACTCCACAAATACTAATCCCTTCTCGGTTCATGATATTGGAAAGATAATATTGATGACTTTTAGTATTCAAACCACGGACATTCCAAACCAAAGTTTTAAGATCCATTAAACAGTGTTTTGCAGATCCCCCTCCCTACCCGATACATGGGAGGTACGGATATCAACCTCAGGAGAGTTTACAGTTGTCAGAATGGTGTCATGGGATTTTGGAGCTGGTCCATCAGATTTCATAAAGACCGCATTCCCATCCATTTCCGATTCAACGTCTTCCATGTGGCTATCAGTATGGCTACCATCATCATCTTCCGTTGCAGTGCCATACGTTCAAAATCTCACAGCAGCCAAGTAGCCATCACCAAAGTTATACAGGCTACTTAAATGTCGAAAGTATTCTACCAATGATTTTGGCCAACTTGATAAAGTAGAGTCCAGAGGGATTAATCGATCCAGGATGTACCTTTTTGCTTCAAAACGTTGGTCTTGAGTTAGGTCCTTATAGTATTTAGCGTTTAAGACTCTTTCCTGCTTCCTTATCCACCCCTTATGCAACTCCTTTGGTATTTCCCCCATATTATTATCCTCCTCTATTTCCCCTTGCATGTCCATTATTTCATTACCCTCTTCATCTAACAAAGCAAATCTATTCTTAGTTTCCAAAACGCTAATCGTCGGCTTCTTGTGAGTTGTTTCATGGGTATGCCCACTGATATTAATATCTTTGTTTCCACTCGGACGGGAGTCTGTTGCCAGATTTATTTCAGTGTGGTTATTTACCACTGGGGTCTCCATCTGCACTTCCTCATCTGGCTTCTCCGGAAATACCTGTTGCCTTGGGTTATTGACCACATTCCTGTTAGACACATTTACTATAACATGTTCATTCCCTTTACCCTTTTCCTTATATCGACCAGAATCCCTATTTTGTGCTTGAGGCTTATGCTTCTCGGCTCCTCTATTTCCCGGACTATGCTTATTGGTCCAGCCCCCCCCCTTTTCATTCGAATAGTTGTGAATCCATCCTCATTAACCGGATCACCGGTCCTGTTACCTGCTACCAGATCTGGGCCCTTCTCTCTATGCTGGAGATTTTCTTGTTGTTTCTCTTCATCCGTTCTTGGTCTAACCATACATTTAGACAAGCAATGACCAAATACATGGCAATGGTCACATCGAGGAGGGACGTTGTGATATTTCGCTTTAAGGTTAACATATTTCTCTCCAGCACCATCAACATTCTGGTACCAGACTCGAACTTCATCCGTTAGATTGGTTTCGATATTTAGTTCAACTAAAACTCTAGCAAAGCCTCCCGCTTCTTTCCTGTTGGCACACTTATTTTTTGTAACTTTATCGAAGGTTAAAGGGTTACCAATGCAGCTTACAGCTCGACAAATGCATTCAGTAAACCATAAGTCCAAGGGGAGGTTCTTTAATATCATCCATATGGGAACAGTCTTTGGGGATTCCTTGATCATACTTGTTCTACCACTTGTTGAAGACCTTTATCCTCTAGGAATTTGAAGAGGAAAACTTCTGCCCCGTTTGTAGAGATGTCCACAATACCATATTGTTTCCACATCCGAAATAGATTAAACCTGACGAATTGAATATGGGGGTCTGCTCCAATAAAGTAGCCATACAAGACATTTTTGAATTCTTGTTTAGCTTGAATAATAAATCTTGGGTCGATCACTGCCACCCGAGAACCTTCGTTGGTAACCAGTGGAGGATAGTATTGGATTTTGTCGTCCTGTGTTATTGTCTTCTTCCCCGCCAGCATGTCGGCATAAGATACCGGGTCAGGACCAACCAATTTCTCGCCATCATTAGCAAGGATGGGTTCGTCTTCTACCATGTTTTCATCTATATTTACCTCACCTTCCTCATTAATTTTTGCTGGGAAATTTTTTAGATTGCGAAACGAAATACCCCTGATAGAACTTAGAAGGAGACCATTTTCCGAAGTGGTATTTATCCTAGTAGCGATTTCAACCAGCTTAGCTTGCTTTGCTGCTATTTGATTGTAAAGCATGCATCTTGGGCGGCCCTTAGGGGTGAAGTTGGTGTTATCTATCTCAACAAGTTACAGTTTAGCAGAACCCATGTGAAACTCAGAGCATCCGAGAGGTTGGTTGCTATTGTCAGTCCCATTGAAACTCTGTTGGAAGTGCACTCTTGAGGTAGGCATATTCTTTTCAGGTTTACGGTTTTTGGAACTCCAAATTTTGTGTTTCTTTCGCCCAGTGACATCCTCAGAGTTGTAGGCCCGATTCCCTTGATTAGATACTTTCTCATGGTCATTATGCTTTGAACTGTGTTTCTTACCCTTATGTTTTTTCATTATTCTCCAGTGGGGTCCTTCTTCTTCTTGCCCGGTAGTACCATCTATATCCACCCAGATTTTATGTTTCCCATCTCTTGATGTAAATTTTCTCCGGACTTCATGGTCTTGTATTTTATGACATTCCCGCCACCTCTCCAAACTTTCAACCATACTATGATGTTCTACAAAAAATTAATGGCCTCTTTAGTTATACAATCCTCCCCCATAATACCGATGTGCTCCAAAATCATGGCAGGGGTTCATCATCAAGGATCTTCCAAGAGGCAATAGCAGTTCGAAGGACTTCAGTCCACTTAAGGTTATTCAAATCAAGATCATTATTAGTACACCAAGGCTCATGGCTCTCAACCCGAATCGGGTTCAGCATAAGGGTTTCCCACCCACTTAACATACCCCGATCAGAATTGAGTTTAAAAACATTGCTAAGGTCTTTCTGACAACTGAAGTTACAATTACCTGCTTCCCCAGTCCCCATTAGGCTGTTCGATTTATTACTCGTGTCCGAAGTCACCTCTTGATCATCCCCCCAATCCATCCATGTCATTGCAGTGAGAGTCAAACCTCGAGAGGCTATTCAGAATAGAATCACCCGCATACTCCATATTTGTTTGGACAAGCCCGTCGGGTTGCACTTTAGTTATAGCTGTGGAGTTTTTTGTCACATGTTCGTCACAAGACTCGCCACGACCGGTCCCCATGCAAGGTTCAACGTCGGTCGTCATGTTGTCGGTGTAGTTGAGTTCAGTTGCTACATTCTCCTTCCCCATTGAATTGTAATTAAGGTTTTTTTGCCATATCCTTCCTCTTTGACGAGGACTTTTTCCGATTCGGCAAACTTTGTAGCGTGGATTTATGGATCCCTTCAGAGTTGCGCAGGCCATATCTCCGAAGCGCTGCTTCCTTTGTACCATCCAGGAGAGATGAGGGTTTAATCTTGCCTTTATGAGACCGTGATTCAATCGATCGATCAGACGGCTTATTGATTCCTCCATCTCCTTCATGCGCCTCATCATCGCTCACATCAGAGGACTAAAATCTTCCTTCTGCACCCGGGTCGGGAGGTTCCACCCCCTGTAACACATTTTCTTGCGTCTCTTTGTCAACAAGATCCATTAATATGAATGGACAAGCGTATGGAGTAACACCCGAAGCCCACACCACACCCTAACCGACCAAGGAACGGCCGGAGAAGCCAACGATCATCGGAAAACCCAAGGTTTCCGAAATCACACCTTAGGAAACACACACTTAAGCCGTTGCAAATGAGAATCCTAAGGTTTAGGGTTTCGGGTTTTTTTTTGGGAAAGGGGACGGTACCAGGCAAATTTTATTAATAGAAAGAACTAGTACAAAGAAGGGAGAGTCTAGCAGCCAGCCAAAGGACAGTCCCCTTAGGCCAGAAACACACTAGACCCTGAAAAAAACGCAAATTATAAACACCACTTAGGTGATTCCGTTCATGAGTTCAATCCAAACTATACAACCAATCCTAAATAACAGAATTAACGAAACCCAACCATACCTGCACACAAACATAAAACAAGAATATAAAGTAACCACAATAAAGCTAGTAAACTTATGGCTTCGATTTCTATAGCCTTTGTGCTCCCCATAGCTTCTAGTATATCCATCATCCTCGGCCACGTGCTTATGATCCGGGTGCCTCAATGTAGTGTTCTACTTCCTGGTAAGCATCCTATCAATAACTGAACTCCAAACCGGTTGAGCCCGAAAAGAGGGGTTCTCCCACCCTTCAACTGAGCGTAAATCATGGTTATAAGTCTCTCTCCCAAGCCCACCTTTTTCCACATGCACAAAGTGTAGCACGAGCTGCCACATCCAATCCCAACCACTATGATCACCAAAGTATCTACCCCGCCCACCCATTATGGTAGTAACCCTCACATCCCTCTTTTTGGTGGTAGCTCGTGTGCATCCTGTACCAACCCCCCATCCCTACCAAGGATAAACCATAATGGGCCCAAACCAAGAGAAACCATCCCATTAATACTCTCACTCTCATCACTCCAAAACGATGTGGATAGTGTGACAAGTGTACCAACCCCATATTTGGTACAACCCGACGTAGGCGGCATGTAAATTATGCTCACCATGCAAACCTCGAAAATACGTACCCAAGACTTCCCAAGTTCAACCCCTTTTTTTGTTTCGAACAAGACCCACCCAAAACCTTACCGGTTAACAGTTTTCCCGCGAGTATATAACATGCAGATAATAAAAAAGCTATTAGCCCAGCCCGAACCCCCCCATAAAGCATCCCATAAGTACGCCAGAACTTCACATCACTCCAAAGCAGGGTGTTTCGTGTGCAAAGTGTACCAGCCCTGACCCAATTCCCACCCGAAATGTACTTATGGACCAGCCCAAGCACCGCCATTCCCACCTTAAAACACTCCCAAATATCGTTAGTATGATTCGAAGAACGGATTCTCATAGAACGGATTCTCATAGTACCAGGCTTCCCTAAGCCAACCAGTCATCATCCAGCTCCATGCTACAAACCTCCATCTAGAACCCGGTTCCAATGCTTTCCTTTTGTTGTAAATCCCCATTTCTTACCCAACAAATTGGACGTGGGACTCTCCTTTATTGTCAAGCCTTTTAGCCTAGCACACAATGAGCCCTTAATAAGCTGACACACAATGTCCACATGCCGAGTTTCCTTCTGGTGCAGCCGAAGGTTTCGCTCTTGCCAGATGTAGTAAACAGTGGCCGAAAAGACCAATCTCCATATTATGCTTCCAATAGTCTTATTCCGAGGAAGTTGGTTCAGGTGGTTTATGCAAGTTTGCCAGCTATCAGGAGGGCTATTAAAATCAACCAACTTCTTGGACTCCCGCCATATTTTATTCGGGATGTCACACTCAAAAAATAAATGTTCATGGCTATCCATTTGGTTATTGCAGAAACTGCATGTTAAATCCTCCTGATTCAACCACTTATGCAATGTATCCTGGGTTTGAAGTCTCCCTTTTATAGCCAGCCAACATATGAAGGCATGTCTAGGAATACACTGGCTGAACCATATGTCAAATGCCACGGGACCTCAGGATTAGAGACCCTTAGGTCGTCATAGGAGGGTTTAGGGTTTATGTAGAACCAAAGACTGATTGCTACCAAATTATTCTAAGTACAAATGCTGCTGATAGGCTTATCAGCAGCATTCATCACATGTTGCTGCTGATAGGCTTATCAGCAGCATTCAACACTTGTTGCTGCTGATAGGCTTATCAGCAACGTTCAACACAAGTTGCTGCTGATAGGCTTATCAGCAGCGTTCAACACAAGGTGCTGCTGATAGGCTTATCAGCAGTATTATTCTCATCTCTGCTGCTGATAGCCTTATTCACTGAAGACCAAACGTTGCAGCTGACTATCCATGTGAAGCGCCTCTGACACCTTTCTGCAAAAGCAACTGCCACACTCCAAGCAGAAGGAACCTCAGTGGTGCAACCAATAAAGGACAATGTCGCGCATCTCCAAGCATGCAAACAATGATGCCAAAGAAGACGTTTCAATAAAGTTATCTAGATTAGTCTTTGCGTGTAATTTAGATTAATAAACAAGATCGACGGTCTGTGTTCGATCTGATCCTTAGAATCAAGGGTCTGTCTTGATTCTAAGTTACTATAAATACCTTGTAAACTCTTCATAGCAAGTGTGTCTTGATAGTGCTGTTTGAGAGAGTTTTACTTGTAATCTTGTAACCTCAGAAGTTTAATACAACAGTGCATTTATCAGTATTCTTGCTGTTTACTTGTTTACTTTGTTGGTTGCTATTGTTTCCGCCAATATCAACTAGAATAGAATCACCTTGTAATCTCACGATCCTACAAGTGGTATCAGAGCTTTGGCTCAAGATTAAACAAACTAACATTTGTTTAATCACTTTCTGATTCTATTCAAAACTCTATTCTTTTTCAAGTCACACAAAACAAAATGGCACAGAGTCATGGATCTGAAGACATCGGCAGTATCAACCGACCACCGAGGTTGATGTCTACGGAGGACTATGATATGTGGAAGAACCGTATGGAAAGCTTCTTCTGCTACCATGAATACGAAATGTGGAAATCCATAAGGGATGGACCTTATGTTCCCATGGTGGCCTCTGCTGACTCCGGAGGACCACTAGTTCCGAAGGAACCCTCCAAGTATTCTGTAGAAGACATCAAGAAAATGGAGGTGGACTTCAAGGCACTAGGAGGTATCCAAATGTGCCTTCCAAATGAAGTTTTTCACAACTTCAAGGCTCACAAAACTGCAAAGGAGTTATGGGGAGCCTTGGAAAAGATGTTTGCTGGATCTGAGGAGGTCAAGGAGAACAGACGTGACATTCTCAAGCAACAGTATGAAAACTTCGTCTGGAAGGAAGGTGAGTCACTAACAGTTTTGTATAACAGGTACACGTACCTGGTTGGAGAACTGCAGTGCTCCAAGGTCAAGCTGGAGAATGAAGACATTCTCAAGAAGTTCATAAGATCTCTGCCTAGTTGCTGGACATTGTATACCGTGTCCATTAGAAGAACAGAAAATCTGAAGACTCTTCAGATGACTGAGCTCTTTGGCATGCTCAAAACATATGAATTAGAAATGATCCAAGCTAAAGAAAGGAGCTCCAGTTATCAATCAGCTACCATCTCCTCCACCACCACCTCAGCGCTTCACTCTGATCATTCCGGTCCTAGTGCAAGCAATTACTATCCCCCCATTGTTACACATCCTCAAACACCAACTACCTCACAATCCATCTCATCACCATTTCTTCTTGAGGCACCTCCTCAACAACCAACCTCTACTGCTTTTGTCTCTGACAACTCAAGCAGCATGTACTTCATAAAGGAGGATCTGGAATGCTTTCATCCAGATGATCTTGAAGAAATGGATATTCAGCACTCATATGCCATGCTCTCCCTCAGAGCAAAAAGGTTTTATTCTAGAACCGGAAGATCAGTTTCAGGCAACAACTCAAACACCAGAGTTGGGCTTGATAAAAGCAAGATCCGATGTTACAACTGTAACCAAATGGGTCACTTTGCTAGGGAATGCAAGTCACCTAAAGCCAATCAGGGTACAAGCCATCAAAGACAAGCTTACCAAGGTCAGCCCAGGCAGCAGCAGCAGCAGCAACAAGGAACTCCTGCAGCACAAACTGCAGCCTGTGCAAATGTTGGAACTTCAGACTTTGACTGGAGTTTTCAATATGAAGATGTTCCTGCCTCCAACCAAGCACTTATGACAGACAATGCAGAGATACCACCTCAGGTATTTGAACATCTCTGCTCTCAAGCTTGCATTGACAAAGTTTTAGGTTATAGAAAGCATAACCAAAATCTGATAGATAAAAATGAAGAGTTTCATCAAATGAAGTCTGAATTCAAAAAGGTAGAAGATACTTACAAAGAAAAAATTAACTGTCTTAAGAAAGAGATTTCTTCATTAAAACATGAATAAACCAATCTAGAAACTCAGATTGATGATCTATTAGTAAAACTTAAAGCTACCAGAGCTGAACTGGCTGAACAGAAAGTTCATGTTGAAAAATATGAATTTTCATCTAAAAAGTTACAAAGATTGTTAGATATTCAAGTCCATGAAAGGGTAAAAACTGGACTTGGATATCATAGTGACGAGTACCAGACAGTTCCTCCTCCTGCTGATTATGTTGCCATTCACCAACCAAGCTTCAATACTGCAAAACTTGACATGGCAAACCGAAATCTTGATCCTTCAATGGATGCATGTTTTATGGAAGACTGCTCCACCTCTTTAGAATCTGAGTCAACCTGCTCAGACCACTGTGAAACCAGTGCAGTCCCATCTGCTCCTTTCTCTGAAGCCAGTTGTCCTGTTGTTACTCCAACCATTCCAGCTCCCATCCCATTCAAACAAATCAAGATTAGCTATCCTCCAGGTGGAAGAAAGCTAAACATTGAAAAGGGAGAGACATCAGGCTTCACCAACCCCAAATCTCAGTCAAAGTCAAAGGCGTTTGATTTCTCTCATACACCTGGAGAAAAAGGTCCATATGTTCAAAGGACACTAGAAGAAGCCACCTTTGAACATAACAAAGCTCATCCCTGGAACTTCAAAGATTTGTTTCAAAGTAAGAACTATGTGGACTCTCACAGGGACAAGATAGCAGTATCATGCTTTGTGTGTGGTAAATACAATCACACTGCCAGCACTTGCTTTCACTACCGTGAACACCAAAGAAACTCAAAGCAGCATGCCTTTGAGAAAACAAACAGAAACAAACAGGTGAGAAGCTATGATGCAAAGGCAACAAAGTTCAGAGAATCTCTATTCCCTCAAAGAGTGAAGATGCAGAAACCTCAACAAACTTGCATCATATGTGGGGAATCAAACCACTTTGCTGCAACATGCAAGTTCAACCCTTTTAACCAAGTTGCAAATCATTCATCTGTGTTTAACCCATCAGCAGCAAACAAAATCGCTGCTGATAGAGTAAAATCCAGGAAACCAAAGGCAAAGCCTTCAGCATCAAAATCCTGTGCTGCTGACAAAGCACAACCAAAAACAACGGCATCAGTAGCAAAAGTATCTGCTGCTGACAAAGCAAAATCCAGAACAAAGCTTCCAGCAGCAAAAACTGCTGCTGCTTCAGCAAAGCCTTCAACAGCATAATCGGCTGCGGATAAGCCAGAATTGTCAGCCACAACATCTTCTGCCGACAATGTAAAGAAAGCTAGAAAACCTCCAGCACAGCAATGGAGGGTCAAACAATCTCCAAGCATAACAAATGGTTCCATTGACTGCAAGCTTGCTGAAAATGGCAAATTAGCAACGATTATCTACAATGCTGCAAGCTACAATGTTCCTCCCACTAATTAGATTTTTCCCATGTGCAGGGACAGCCAGGCAACAAGCACAATACTTGGGTGGTAGATAGCGGCTGTTCCAGGCACATGACAGGCAACAGGTCCATCCTCTCTAACTTCAGACATTTTAATGGAGGATATCTTGCCTTTGGGAGTGACTCAAAAGGTGGATCTATCACTGGACAAGGAACTGTGTCCAATGAAAGGATGAGTATTGAAAGAGTCAAGTATGTTAAAGAACTTGACTTCAATCTCATGAGTGTTTCCCAAGTATGTGATCAAAAGCATTGGATGCTCTTCACTGACAAGGAATGTTTCGTGTTAGCTCCTGGCCTATCTAAACCCCCTCCAGAGAAGATTCTCCTAACTGCTAACAGAAAGGACAACTTATATGTGCTTGACATGAATGAAGTCACTCCCTCTGGTAGTGTTTCATGTTTTCTGTCAAAGGCATCAGTTGATGAATCCGCTCTCTGGCACAGGAGGTTAAGCCATGTTAACATCAAAACAATCAATAAATTAGTGAAGGACAATCTTGTCAGAGGGCTTCCTGACAAAGAATTCCAGCTAGATGATCACTGCATTGCCTGCTTGAAGGGAAAACAACACAAGAGTTCCCACAAGCCCAAGACATTGAACACAAATGACACCCCTCTCCAGCTACTGCATATGGATCTATTTGGTCCTACGAATGTCATGTCAATGGGCAAAAAGTCATACTGTCTGGTGATAACTGATGATTTCTCCAGATTCTCATGGGTATTCTTCCTAAGAACAAAAGATGAAACTACTGAGATTCTCAAATCCTATATTCTTAGGGTAGAGAATCAAAGCAATCTGAAGGTAAAGATCATAAGGTGTGATCAAGGAACAGAGTTCAAAAATCACACTCTGAACAGTTTCTGTGAGAGCAAGGGCATTGAAAGGCAATACAGTGCTCCAAGAACCCCTCAACAAAATGGGGTTGCTGAAAGAAGAAATAGGACTCTGATTGAATCAGCAAGATCTATGCTGGCTGACTCAAAGCTGCCCCTTACTTTCTGGGCGGAAGCAGTAAGCACAGCTTGTTATGTGCAGAATAGAGTCCTTATTGTTAAGCCTCTCCAGAAAACACCCTATGAACTATGGCTCAAAGGAGTTCCCTATATTGGCTTCCTGAAGCCCTTTGGATGTCCATGTACCATACTCATCACACATGGGGTTCTTCCTAAATTCGGTGCAAAGTCTGATGAAGGATACTTCGTGGGTTACTCCTCTCAATCAAAGGCCTACCGAGTATTCAATTCTAGGACTCGGATTATGGAAGAATCTGCTAATGTGGAATGCAGGGAACACGTTGTCTGTGAACAAGGCAAAGGTCCTAACTGGCTCTTTGATATAGACTCCTTCACCCAGATATTTGAGCCCCTCATATTCTCAAATATGGAGTTTTCTTCTTCAAAATCAACACCTTCTGCCTCAACCTCTTCTTCTGACTACAGACTGGATTTTCCCACTCCCTACATCAGGATGAAAAGGCCATCCATTGATCCCCTATCAGTGGCAGAAGCTATTGAAGCCAGTACAGGTGAAGCCAGCACTTCCAACACCACAAGCAGCAATCTTTCTGACCAAGAAATCTTTAATGAAGTCTCCTCAATTCATGCTGAAGAGGCCTTTGATGCTAATACTGCTGACAATGTGGAACACAATGATCAGAATCCTCAAGCTCCTCTCCTCACAACTGAAGACAATCCTGATCTAAACCAAAGTAATCTTGAAGAGGGAATACGGCTGGATGTGATACCAGCTCAGAGAATAAACAAAGAGCATCCTCTGGAAAACATCATTGGCCAAGTCCACACAGGTATCCAGACAAGAAGTAAGTCTCATGAAGCCAACATTTGTTTGTTCTCTTGCTTTCTATCTCAGGTGGAACCCAAGAAGATTGATGAAGCTCTCAAGCACAACAGCTGGATTGAAGCAATGCAGGAAGAATTGCTGCAATTCAAAAGACAAGATGTTTGGAAGCTTGTTGATCTTCCACCTGGTCAAACAGCCATTGGAACAAGATGGGTCTTCAGAAACAAGCAAGATGAAAGGGGCATCGTAGTCAAGAACAAAGCCAGACTGGTAGCTCAAGGCTACACTCAAGAAGAAGACATTGACTATGATGAAGTCTTTGCTCCTGTTGCCCGTCTGGAAGCCATAAGAATCTTTCTGGCATATGCAACATCCAAAAACTTTATGATCTATCAAAAGGATGTGAAGAGTGCCTTTTTGTATGGCAAAATTGGTGAAGAGGTCTATGTCAAACAGCCTCCAAGCTTTGTAGATCCTGCACATCCAAATAAAGTCTTAAAACTGGACAAAGCTCTCTACGGCTTACACCAAGCCCCAAGAGCCTGGTATGAAACTTTATCTGGATATCTACTTAGCAACAACTTCAGAAGGGGGGCCATTGATCAGACATTATTCATCAAAGATGAAGGGGGAGAAATTTTGTTGGTCCAGATTTATGTTGATGACATTATCTTTGGATCTACAAGAAAGAAGCTCTGCAAAGACTTTGAAGTTCTGATGCATTCCAAATTTGAAATGAGTTCAATGGGTGAACTAAATTTCTTTTTAGGACTTCAAGTCAAACAGGTACCAAATGGAATCTTCATAAGTCAATCCAAGTATGTCAAAAGCATCTTGGAGAGGTTCAAAATGGCTGACTGCTCTGCTGCAAGAACTCCTATGCAAGTGCACCATCAATTATCTCCGGATAAAGAAGGACAAGACACTGATCAACATTAGTACAGAGTAATGATAGGTTCTCTCATGTATCTCACTGCCTCAAGACCAGATATCATGTTTGCAGTTTGTCTCTGCGCAAGATTTCAAGCAGCTCCAAAAGTGTCTTATCTTCAAGCTGTCAAAAGGATCCTTAGATACCTAAAGGGAGCTCCAAAACTTGGGCTATGGTATCCAAAGAATGGAAATGTAAATCTCTATGCCTACACTGCCAGTGATTATGGGGGTTGTAACTTGGACAAAAATTCCACATCTGGGGGATGTCAATTTCTTGGAGGAAGGCTCATCTCATGGCAATGCAAAAAGCAAACATGTGTCTCTACTTCAACAGCTGAAGCAGAATACATTGCAGCTTCAAGCTGCTGTGCACAGGTCATCTGGATCCAAAATCAAATGCTTGACTATGGAATGACCTTCATGCAGACTCCAATTCACATTGACAACATGAGTGCAATCTCTATCACGAATAATCCAGTGCAGCACTCCAAGACTAAGCACATCGACATCAGGTATCACTTTATCAGGGATCAAGCTGAGAAAAAGAGAATTGTCCTATCCAAGGTTCACACAAATGAGCAATATGCTGATTTGTTCACTAAACCTTTTGATGAAGCAAGATTTCGATATCTAGTTGAATCAATTGGCATGATGAACTTTGAATAAGACATGTCTCAAAATTTTTTATCTTTCCTTGTAAATATGTCTATGTTTTTAATAAAAGGTTACTCAGCAGCACCTTTTTCACTGCTGACAGTTTTACTCTTCAGCAGCAAAACATTTGCCACTGATCGCTTTAAGTTATCAGCAGGAAGAAGTTTCCTGCTGATAGCTTTAAGGCGGTCAGCAGCAACCTTTTTGCTGCGGAATGAATACAACAGTCAGCAGCTACCAAATCTGCTGCTGAAAGACTTAACTATCCGTAGCAACCAAGTTTGCAGCGGATAGCACACCATCAGCAGCAACCAAGTTTGCTGCTGATGGGTAAAACAAGTCTACATTAACTTTTACCTGCGGTAAAAACTACTCTCAGTCTTTACCATGACTGCTCGAGTGCTTTACAGCTGTAACAATGAAAAGTGAAACAGGTTGTACTGTACAAGTAAGGTTGCTTTTTCTTCGTCTGCCGTTATATCACAATTTCAAACGTTCCCACAGCCTCTTCATATTCAATTTCAAACCCTAAACCCATCACTTTCTCTCCCGTCCCCACAGACTTCAAAGCCCTAAATAATTAACCACCATTCAAACACCCTTCTCTCTTCCCTCCAAATCCACAACAATGGCAGGCGCAGACATTAACAATCCCAACGACAAGTTTTCCCCATATCACAACCTCACTGCATGCCTAATAAAGGGCAAGAAATCTGATGGTTTCAACGATATGATCGACTTCCTTTGTCGGTCCAAAATCCTCCATGCCCTAACAGTCAACCCAACCATCTACACTTCCCACATGGAAGATTTTTGGAGCTCAGCCGTGTATTCTACTGAACAGGGCACTCCCCAAATCAAAGGAACAGTAGACGGCAAAGAGATAATCATAACTGAAGCAAAGCTCCGCCAACACCTCAAGCTTCAAGATGAAGGGGACGCCACCTCTTACCCAAGAGACATATACATGAGGACCTTTGTATCCATAGGATACACTGGGAATCAAACAGAGTATACGATAGAGAAGGCACTCATGGGTCCCAAATGGAAGTATCTCTGCCACACTCTTCTCCAATGCATATCCCAGAAGAGAAGTGGCTGGAACCAACTCAGCTCCGGTCTTGCGTCGGCAATTCACGGTATGATAACTGGGGCGGGTTTCAATTTTTCCCACCTCATTCTTGAAGGTTTGAGATACAACCTTCAAGAAGGGGTGAAATCTCAGTTCTTCATGTACCCAAGATTCTTGCAGGAAGTGTTCAATTTTGAGCACCAAGATCTTTCAAAAACTGCAAGAATCTACGTAATGCTGGGTCATAAGAACAACATTTTTCAAAGCATGAGAACAGTTTCATCAATGTTCTCACGGGCCGATGTTCCATTGTTATCTACAATGCTGAACACGCAAAGTGCCCTGGGTGACAGTTCAGCAAACCCAGCTGATACTGATCCCACACCCTCCACCTCACTGCCACAAACTCAAACCGCTGCTTCCCTTGATCGAACCCCTGTGCATTCTACTGAGGATGCACAGGCACATAATTTACTTACCCACAGTTTGCTTGCTCAACCGGAACACAGGGCCCCGGTTGCAGCCAAATATACAAGGAAAAGGGGCAAGAGAACTCCTTCTTCTCTTGCCTCCAAGGCCCAAACCCAAGCCAACATCCCTCACTCAGAATCACAACATTCTAGTGAGAATATCATAAGGGAAAGCCACACTGTTAGGGAAACTCCTTCGGAAGTCTCTCTATTAGGATTAGGATCACTTCCCGGATCCGTAGAACAGCCCCCTGAGCACTTCCTTTCACTTCTGAACTTAAGTGTTGAGGATCCTGACCAAAGTGATGTACCTTCTCCCACTACCACTATCAAGGAGGTACTGATTGGTCTTACTTCCGAAACACCCAACCCAAGTTCTTCACCCTTGAAGGTCCACTCTGGGAGTATTGAAAGAGTGGATGTGGACGAGGCTGTCACTACTACTGGTCCATCAACTGACCAGGAGGACAGTGACAACATCTTTAAGACCTCAACCACGGCAACTCATGGTGAGGGTGTTTCCTTGGAAACTCCCCTCACTGAGAGGAATCCCAGGCGCCAAGAAACCGCGGGTGATGGGGATGCTGAGGCTAGGCCTACGGCCCCATCTGGGTCCAAGGATTCCACAACTGTGGATGAGGATAGACTGAAACTTCATAACTTGGAATTGACGGCCAGGGTGACTATGCTAGAGGCTGAGGTGTCAAAACTAAGACACCAAGTCTCTATGCATGAAGCCCATCAATGCCTAACTTTAGCCACTCCCTCTCTTGTATCAGTAGGCACCCAAACTGATGCCTACCTGTCTACTGATGCAACCAAAAAGGGGGAGATGGTCTCAATGGAAGAAGATAAAGACAGTCTTGACGACTGGATTCAAGAGCAGGTTGTACTTCAAAGCTCACTATTCAAGCCAGCCTTTGTCCAAATTCATGACTTGCCAGTCCCAGATAATGAAGACGAAGAGACATATGAAGACTGGAAGTTGGTCGTCAGGGCTGTCGATGAAATGCTGAATGATGTTAAAGACACAGAACAAACAAATACATCATTCAGCATCCTTCCTGAAGCAGCAGCCATCATTGGTCAATCCTCAACCCCCCAACTACTCAGATCATCAAAGAAGCTAGAATTTGACTCCATTCTAGCTTGGGGGTATGATGGATCATCTGAGAGGTTTTGGATTGGATGGGAGTTCAGCGGAGTAGAAGAGCTGAACTGGAACTCTCTCAATGCCCTCCAAGTCCTACATCTGCATTTAACTAACTGCATCAACACCTCAACAGATCTCTCAGCAGAACTTGCCATTGGCAGGTTCCATGACCTGATGGAGGATAATCTACCCAGGTTCCAAAGATTCCTACAAGCAGCACATCGGGTAGCTTATCCTGAATCCTCGGCGGCCGCAGAAAGGAGACTGACTCCTAGCAATCTTGAAATAACAAGGAGCAGTCTTCTCCCTGAAGAAGAAGTTCTGGGCCTTCAAAGATTCCTGTATGCCTTCCTGGTCAAGGACTTGGACGTGCTAGGTTGGGTGAGCACTTAAGTCCCTTGACCACACCTTTCTGCTCAGCAACGGCACCTCTCTCATCATCAACACCAGGAACATCCTTCAGCTGCCCCCAGACTTCCTATTCAAGATTTTTCAGCTCAGGGCAAACATCTGCAACGTCAACTCTCTTGAAAGCCAGGCAATGATATCTACTGTCAGAGCCCATCTTGAAGAAGAAGGACTGATTCCTCAGGAAGAATCTGTGTCAACCTCTGATGCTGACTCCAACTCAGATACTCCACAAGTTAAAGCCACATCTGCAGCATCTGGCACAAGATCTTCTCTTAGGGATCAACTGAAGGAAATAGAAGGTCCTGAGTATCAACTTGATGAAGAAAGTGATCATCCTTTGTCAATCCCTCAACTTGCCAATGAAGCTGAGGCAGAGATCCCAATAGCAGCATCATCATCTGCTGTTGAGATCAGTGAAGCTGAAGCAGAGGCATCCAATGTAAACAAAGGAAAGGGAATCATGACTGATGAAGATGAAGAGAGGTTGCAAAAAGAGAAAAGAGAGATAGAAGAGAAAAGAAGAAAAAGAGAAGAAGAGGAGATGGCTGACATGAAAAAGGCTCAAGAAAGAAAAACAGCCATTCTCCTAAGAGAACAAACCATCCAGCTGTATGCTAGACAGCTGGATGAGCTGAAAAGAAAGATTCCTGCAGTTGACCAGATTGAAGAAGATGCAGCCCTTGCTCGTCAACTACAGGAACAGTTCAATAAAGAGGAGAAAGAATTGGAGAAAAAGAAGAAAGAAGAAGCTAAGTTCAGAATAACCGATTCTGAACTAGCTAAAGAAATGAGGGAGGAGTGGGTAAAGACTCTAGTCTCTCAAGGTGAGGATGCAGACTACCTTGAGAAACTATCAACTAAAGAAGTCTACAGAGCCTTCATGGGTCAGCAGGGTCAATTGGCTAGCAAGAAAAAGGCTGAAGAAGAAGAAAAAGCCAAGCTACAGTCCAAGAAGACCATTGCACTGAATAAAAGAACCCATGAAGAAAGGAAGGTCATGATTGACTTCCTTAAGGCTAGAGGAGATAGTGGAAAGAGGCTAGGTCCCATGAATTTCATGAACCTGCAAGCCCTCTACTTCAAAGTTAAAAAGGATGAGGAAGAAAGACTAGGGAAGAAGGGCTCCAAGAAAAGGGTACTTATCAAAGAAGAAGAAAAACCAAAGACAAAGAAACCCAGGCCTTCTCCCTCACCTACCTCTTCCTCAGTCCATCATCCTTCCACTCTCCTCCCCAAACCTTCCACTCCTCCACCCAACAAGTCCAAATCATCCCACCCAGCTCCCACTCATCAACAGCCTCCCCTAAAGAAATCCAAATCCTCATCTGAACCTGAAGACTCAAGAAACATAGTTGAATGGGTCTACAATCCACAGGATCAAAGGTTTGAGATCTTCAGGGGGAGAACTGAAAGAAGAAGATCTACATACAGGTCTGTTGATGAAGTTCTGCAACTACCAGATTCAGACCTAAGAAGAATTTTGGAGCTGGGTGAAGCTCATGAGCCTGCAAATGAGAGAGGGAAACATCTTATGCTAGCAATCAGACATTACTTCAACCCTAGCAAAGATGTAGTCATGGACATCAAACCTCTCAAGTCCCACTCTCCATTTGTATCTTGGTCCTACAATGCTGATTTGGATGAGTTCACTCTGATTGATGTAAAGAAGCAGCAGATGAGATGTTCAAGCAAAGCAATCTACAAAATGCCACACAAAGACATCAAGACTCTGTCTGAACTTCCACTAAACAATCCCAGCAAGGATCCAAGAGGCTATGAGGTTGAAAGGATAGTCAGCCATATGCAAAAGCTTCAGCAGCAAAGTAATTAGAAGAATTTTGGTTGCATCAGTCTAGGGGGAGTTTGTAGAACCAAAGACTGATTGCTACCAAATTATTCTAAGTACAAATGCTGCTGATAGGCTTATCAGCAGCATTCATCACATGTTGCTGCTGATAGGCTTATCAGCAGCATTCAACACTTGTTGCTGCTGATAGGCTTATCAGCAGCATTCAACACTTGTTGCTGCTGATAGGCTTATCAGCAGCGTTCAACACAAGTTGCTGCTGATAGGCTTATCAACAGCGTTCAACACAAGGTGCTGCTGATAGGCTTATCAGCAGCGTTCAACACAAGGTGCTGCTGATGGGCTTATCAGCAGTATTATTCTCATCTCTGCTGCTGATAGCCTTATTCACTGAAGACCAAACGTTGCAGCTGACTATCCATGTGAAGCGCCTCTGACACCTTTCTGCAAAAGCAACTGCCACACTCCAAGCAGAAGGAACCTCAGTGGTGCAACCAATAAAGGACAATGTCGCGCGTCTCCAAGCATGCAAACAATGATGCCAAAGAAGACGTTTCAATAAAGTTATCTAGATTAGCCTTTGCGTGTAATTTAGATTAATAAACAAGATCGACGGTCTGTGTTCGATCTGATCCTTAGAATCAAGGGTCTGTCTTGATTCTAAGTTACTATAAATACCTTGTAAACTCTTCATAGCAAGTGTGTCTTGATAGTGCTTTTTGAGAGAGTTTTACTTGTAATCTTGTAACCTCAGAAGTTTAATACAACAGTGCATTTATCAGTATTCTTGCTGCTTACTTGTTTACTTTGTTGGTTGCTATTGTTTCCGCCAATATCAACTAGAATAGAATCACCTTGTAATCTCACGATCCTACAGTTTATTTTTGGAAAGGGGACGGTACCCCAGGCATATTTTATTAATATAAAGAGAAATACAAGAGTTAAGAATTAAGAGTCTGGCAGCCGACGAAGGGACAGATCCCGTAAGAAGGAAACCCGCCAGACCCCGCAAAACCAGGCACACCTAAATCAGGTAATTCCGTCCATCAGTTCTAACCAAAATAACTGGCCAGTTCTATGCCTACAAACCAGATAAACCAAACGCATACGTGACCATACACATAAAGAAATACCAAAATAACAAAGATAAAACCAGGCGTTAGATTAACGCCTTTGTTTGACCCGCTTTTTGCAGGACCTCTAGTTGGTCTTCCTATCCAGTTCAGGTTGATGCACCTCGATCCCACTTCTACCATTAGCCACAGGGACAATAATTGAGTAATCATTTATATCTTGATCATCATCAGGTTGTGTACGAGTAATTTCCCTATGACTAAGCCCACCAGTAGTAGTCTTTTCATACTCCTTATAAACCGTCAACTGTTGACGTAGAACTTTAATAACCCAAGCATTATGAGGACCAGTCAACCTGGCTATCCACCTACATGTAAATAAATTGACAAACACATCTTTTTCTCGGGCCTTGTGGAGTGGACCATTGAAGAAGACTTCCACCTTAATAAAGAGCCATTCCCTCCCGAGGCCATATCTAGCAAACTTGCCGAAACCAATATTTCCAACATCCAAATACCAATCCAAACAATCCAACCAGAGCAAGTGCCTCAGACCACCCCATCCCATTATGGTTTGAAACCTCACATCCCTCTTTTTGGTGGTAGCATGTGTGTGCGGTGTACCATACCCCCCCCATCCCAGTCTGGAAATACCATAATAGGCCCAACCCAAAATCATGAGTCCCAATATTCCACACCTACTCAACCCTCAGAAGCGAGGTGCAGTGTGTGAGTTGTGTACCAACCCTCACCTGGGCAAACCCGGACGTAGGTTGCATGTAAATTACTCTCCCCATGCAAACCTCGATCATACTTGCCCCGGCTTCAAGCCAGTTCGAACCCTCCCAAAAAACCTTAGCAATATTTAGAAAGCTAATAACTATCCGGATGCAGACAGTGTAGTGTGTGCAATAAGTACCAACCCTTTTCCCGTGTCTCCCAAATAAATATTGCAATGCCAACCCGTTCCCCACCCTACTACCACTAAGAATTCTAGAAGGGTTTAGGGTTTAGGGTTTTAGGTTTTAGGGTTTAGGGTTTAGATTTTAGAGTTTAGGTTTTTAGGGTTTTAGGGGTTTAGGGTTTTAGGCTTTAGGGTTTAGGGTTTTATGGTTTTAGGGTTTAGGGTTTAGGGTTTAGGGTTTTTTTTTGGGAAAGGGGACGGTACCCCAGGCAAATATTATTAAAATAAAATCAAGTACAAAATAAGGAGACTAGCAGCCAACGAGGAGACATTACCCCCAAGTCAGAAACCCGCTAGACCTCGAAAAACCGGGCACACCCAACTCAGGTGATTCCGTCCATCAGTTCTAACCATACCACCCATCCAGTACTAGACATACAATACAAGTAAGCACAAATCCAACATAACCATAACCAAACATAATTAATAAGATAACCAGCATAAAACACAGGTTTACTTTTATTCCTTTGTTTGTTTCTGTTATGACCATGCCCCGGGTTCTTCTTCATACTCGCTACTAGAATAATATCCTTGCACCGGCTAGTCCCACTATTATCATGTTTAATATGCCGGTCCCGTTGTCCAACTAACATAGCTCCAATGCATCCGGTGAGCAAAGTCCGGACTCCAAGACGATCGATATTTAGCCTGTCCTCGTTAACCAACATCCACCTCCTTATACCAAGGTTGTTATTGGACCAATATCTTTATGAGTTTTCCACATAGGCAGTTAACCGTTTATCCCATTCTGCCAAGGCTGGGTACCGTTGAGGCTTCTTCGCGTGAACCATATCATTATCTAATCGAACCCGGGGCCAAGACCACCCGACCTGCCAAAGGAAAACACGCCATAGAGCAAAAACCCAACCCGGATGTCTTCCCCCAGTTCCAACCCTTCCCGTTATAGTGAAGAATCTCCCATCTGTCTTTTTAGTGGTTGCTCGTGTGCAATGTGTACCTAACCACCCAGACCCAACCACGAGTAACCATAACGGGTCCCAACCCCTCGGAATAAGCCCAACAGAACTCACACTCTCGCCACTCATAAAAGAGGTGGAGTGTGTGCATTTTGTACCAACCCCAACCCGGACTTTTCAGGACGTAGACTGCATGTCAACAGCTCTCACCATGCAAGCCTTGAGGAGCCAAGTCCAAGGTTCAAAAGAGAAGATGTCCCCCCTAATTTCCCCAGCTATGGGACGAAACCTTCCATGACTCCAGTAGCTCACTGTGTTCCGTGTGCAAGATGTACCAACCCTAATTCCCTTTCTACCTGACACCCATAGCTGGTCCAACCCCATCCCTTCCCCAAATAAATCAGTCAAAGTTTCCAATAAATAACTGTAACACTCAGCACTCTTGAAGGTGGTGAAATTAGTGTGCCATGTTGATGTATTGCAAAATACACCCATTTATCGTGTTCAGTTTGTGTGGTTTTGTTTAGTTTTCTTTTAGTTTTTAGTTAGAATATGTTACTGCTGATCCATTTGTGTTTACCAGGTCTCGAGTGATAGTTGTTGTTGAAATGGGCAGAAAACGAGTAAAAAATATGCAAAACCGAGTACCGGAAGAGATCGGGAGGTCAAGAGTCAATTAAAAGCATGAAATTCGAGAAGAAACACCTTCTCGCCACCCGCGAGAAGGTCAGGGGTTGTCTGTCGCGGGCTGCGAGGGAGTTGCAACACAAACACAGAAATTAAATCCTCGCCACCCGCGAGAATGGAAGCCAATGGGCTCCGCGGGTGGCGAAAGCCTATTTTCCACAGAATGTTTCGACTTTCAGGTGGGTTGATGCTAGATTGGGGTATAAATACATCTCAATCATATTCTTGTAAAACCTAGCCGATTTTGGAGAATCTAGGACGAAAAGTGGAGAGATTTTGGAGCAATTTCAAGCAAGAAGGAGAAACGGTTGAAGGTTGGAGTCCTAGGATCGATCAAGCTCGTGGTTTGGCTATCCGGGTTTATCAATTCTTTGTTTTCTTAATTTTTACCATGTCTTTCCACTTTGTTGAAATTGAGTCTTTGATTTGGATAATGATAAGTAGCTAAACTAGATAAACTACCTAGATTATGATGAATGGGATGCTAAAGTTGTGATTTTTATATTGGATGCTTGTTAATTTTGGATTTCATGATAAAGTAGCAAACTTGATTATTGATTCGTTGAATATGCATGCTTAGAATTATTCTAATTATTATATATTGCTTCGTATGATCTTTGGTGAATGTCTTTTGCGTAATAGGGTCATGCTAAATCATTAACTTGCGTTGTGATTTGTTGGGTTAATTGGCCAAAATACCTTAGAAGCTATATTTGATAATTGAATAGGTCTAGGTGTTATACTAATCTTAATAGCCGAGAGGTGTGAGATTATTGATAGGTCTACATTGGTAAATTGCTAGGGTGGTCTTTGAGAGAAGTCTGTCATAGTTGCCTTGCTAATATTTGTCTATCGAGTCGAATCAAGAACCCAAGTCATCCTAGGTTTACAACCCGAGAGGGAGTAGGTCATATTAGGGTACTTTACATAAACATTTAGATAACCGAGAGGAAGTCTAGATCAACCGGTGTTTTCAGCAGCCTTCAGAGTTCCTTAGGTGTCTTCCCGAAAAGGGTCGGGAGTCCTGTTCGGTGTCTCAAGAGGTTAGAAATTTATGATCCCGGTTCCTTATTAACTTGCATCCATTAAAAGTATAGCTTGAAGTATCCCAGGATTCCAGTCTAGGTAGTTACCCATCATCATCTGAAGTAAAACCCAAAATCACCTTCGTGTCTTAGGTAATTTAGTTAATTGATAGTATTTTAATCGCTTTTCTCTTAGGATTTTAGACAAACCCCCCCCCCCAAATATAAAAAACAATTAGTCGTGTCAGTCTGTCTGTTTAAGTGAGTCTAATTTACGTAATAAATAGAGTCTCGTGGGTTCGATTTCCGGACTTATTTAGCTGTACTAGAGTCGATCGGTTCACTTGCCGGTTAGTAGTTTAGTCGAGTTTTAGAGAGTCTAGAGTATAACTTAGTTTCTAGAATAGGTTAATTTAGTTAATAATTTAATAACTACGTTTAGAACATCAAGTTTTTGGCGCCGTTGCCGGGGACTCTTGGCGATTGCGTTCATTAGCTTTGATCAGACTGCATAATAAATACGTACTACTTGTGTAATATTTTGAGTCGTAGTTATCTAATCAGCCGTGTCTTTTTAGTTGTCTTTCGTAAAATAAAAATAAAAAAAATATTTTTTTTAGTATAATAATAGAGTCTTCTCACCTGTCTCCTTGTGTTAGTTTTGCAGTTTTTGAGAACCAAGTTTATGCATACGCGCTCAAAGGGGCCGCTACCTAAGCCAAAGAAGGAGAGCAACTTCCCGCTAACGGATATCACGCCGGAGGTTAGTATTTTTTCTTCACCACCATCCAGCCCACCACCTTTCCAAGTCGACCAAATGGCCGACCTTCAGACTGTTCACCAACAATCCACCCTAGGATTCACTGGTGTAAACTCACCCATCACTATTCCACCGATCGCCAATGAAAATTCGTGGCAAATCCCCTCGTACATCATGACCGCCATCTCTAACATGTGTCAATTTCACGGTCGTGATGATGAGGACGCACCTGCACATATCGCCCGCCTCACTCGCATTTTAGGTACGTTCCAGCTACAAGGAGCCTCCAATGATGCCATCTTTCTCCAACTTTTCCCGTTCACTCTAGCCGATCGAGCTGCCACTTGGCTCGATTCTCAACCCGCAGGCACATACACTACTTGGGCCACACTTAGGGACGGATTTCTCAAGAAGTATTTCCCACCCGCTAAGGCATCTCGCCTCCATGATCAGATTCACTCATTCCGCATGGAACCCGATGAGTCCTATTACCTTGCTTGGGAGCGTTTCCAAAACCTACTCACTCGATGCTCCCAGCATGGTCTCTCTGATTGGGCCCTTGTAGAGAAATTCTATAATGGTCTCAATTATGACACGAAAGCTCGTTTCGATACTTCAGCGGGAGGACACCTCATGGGTAAGAAATCAGTAACCGAATGCCTAGATATGTTTGAGAGTTTTGCCCAATCTGAGTCTGAGCAGCGGTCAGCAAATAGGAATACCACTCCTATCACTAGTGCAACCTCATCTACCAGAGGTGTTCACCAGGTTACACTGGATACTAGTGTTGCTGCTGCTCTAGAGAACTTGCACCGTGAGATGAAAGAGATAAAAGCCAAGGTAGACAAATGTGAGTTCTGTAGGGGAGGTCATAGCACTTTACATTGCCCGTTGATGAGTGAGGAACAAGTCGATTTTGTAGCCGGTCAGTCGAGAGGTGAGTTAAATGCTTTTAATAATAATAACTATAATCGAACTGGCGTAATAATAATAATAATTCAAATTGGCGTTCTTCCGGTAACCCCCCTGGTTTCCAATCTAATTTTAATCGGGGTCAAGGTTAGTTCAATTCTGGGAGTTCAGGTGGACAGGGTCAGTTTGGAAATCAGTTTAACAACCAGGGACAGGGTAATGGTAATGGAGGTTCAGTTGGTCAGGGATCATCTAGTGGTCAGGGTTCAAACAAGGGTTTAGATAGAATTGAGGAACTCCTGTCACAGTTAGTTGTTAAGGATCAGGTCACCCAGAAAACTCTTTCTGAACACGATATTCTTCTTAAGAATCAGCAGTCCGCTTTCCTTGACCTTCAAAGGTCCGTTGGTGACATGGCTAGAAAACTTGAGGAGAGGTTACCCGGTCAATTTCCGGGTGGCACTCAACTCAATCCGAATGCTCATGCGAAAGCCATCACCAATCGTAGCGGAAGAATTTTAGGTGAACCGAAAGTGAGAGAAGAGGTAGAGGAGGAGGAGCCAGTTGATAAAGAAATTGAGTTGAAGGCTCCCGATAAAGTGCAATCTAGGCTAGACCCAGCAATTACCGCACACATCGTCGAACCCTAAGTGGAGAGGAGCGTTGAGAAGAGACCGATAGAGTCTAGGCCTTCACCAGTTATAGATCTTTCACGAGTCCCGTATCCTGCACGCCTTAAGCAACAGAAATATGCCAAGGAATACAGGCATTTTCTCGACATTTCTCGACATGTTCAAACAACTAAAAATTAATCTCCCGTTCATTGAGGCTCTCCAATGCATGCCCAAATATGCCAAGTTTTTGAAGGACCTTCTTAAAAGAAAGGGTCGATTGGGGGAGCTCTCAAACATTCCATTGACCGGAGGTTGTTTCGCGGTTGTTTTGAACAAATTACCGGAAAAACTGACGGATCCGGGTATCTTCACCATTCCATGCCTATTCGGTAGTGATACCCAATGTAGAGCTTTAGCCGACCTAGGTGCTAGCATCAACCTGATGTCGTTTTCCCTCTATGAGAAACTAGACCTAGGTGAACTTTCACCCACTCGCATGACTTTATCCTTAGCCGATCGTTCCGTCAAATACCCTCGTGGTATCATTGAAAATTTACTTGTTAAGGTCGATAAGTTTGTCTTCCCGGTCGATTTTGTCATTCTTGATATGGAAGCTGATGAGGGAGTTCCTATCATTCTAGGCCGTCCATTTTTGCGCACCGCAAGGGCACTCATCGATGTTTATAATGAAAAATTTTCACTCTGCGTTGGTGACGAGAAGGTTACATTTGAGGTAGCTAGATCCATGCAACACCCAAACGATTCTAGTGATTTTAGCGGCCCATGCCATTCCGTCTATTTCTTGAATTCATTCATGTCGGGCGTGGACCAATGTCTCGAGTATATCAGTGGAGTCGATTTGTTTGGAGGGGGAGTACCAGATGAATTGGAGGAGAGTGAAGAAGAAGAGGAGGAAACCCTGTGGTTTCCCGAGGTGATGGAGCTTAGTGAGGTTAGGAATGAAAGTGAGAGAGCTCCCTTAGAGATACCTACCCCTTTAGAACAAAAGGTTTTGCCTTCACACCTAGAGTATGCTTATTTAGGAGAGGGTTCGAGTCTTCCCGTTTTTATCTCCTCTAAGTTGATGGAGGAGGAGAAGTTGAGGTTGTTAGAGGTGCTGAATTTGCACAAAGAGGCAATTGCATGGAGCCTTTCGGATATTAAGGGCATAAGCCCCGCCTATTGTACTCACCGGATTCTTATGGAGGATGAATATAAGCCGGTGGTGCAACCTCAAAGGCGTCTCAATCCAAACATGCAAGAGGTAGTGAAGAAGGAGGTTTTGAAGTTGCTAGATGTCGGGGTGATTTACCCAATTTCTGATTCCCCATGGGTGAGCCCGACCCAAGTTGTCCCGAAGAAAGGGGGGATGACAGTGGTCATGAATGAGAAGAATGAGCTAATCCCTTCGCGTATGGTCACCGGTTGGCGTGTGTGCATTGATTACCGAAAATTAAACGACGCCACCCGGAAAGACCATTTCCCTCTACCGTTCATCGATCAGATGTTGGAGCGTCTGGCGGGTCAACAGTTTTACTGTTTTATCGACGGATTTTCGGGATACTTCCAGATTCCCATCGCACCAGAGGATCAGGATAAGACGACATTTACATGCCCTTATGGCACATATGCGTACCACCGCATGCCATTCGGGTTATGTAACGCTCCGGCTACCTTCCAGCGTTGTATGGTCGCTATATTCCAGGATATGATTGAGACTTCCATGGAAGTTTTCATGGATGACTTCTCGGTTTATGGAGGCTCCTTCGACCAGTGTTTGATTAATTTGGGGAAGATGTTGAAGCGGTGTATGGAGACGAAATTGATGTTGAATTGGGAGAAATGTCACTTCATGATGACGAAAGAGATAGTGTTAGGCCATAAGATCTCACGAGATGGCATAGAGGTGGATAGAGCCAAAATAGATACAATCAGCAGGTTACCCCCACCGACGAGTGTTAGGTCGATCCGTAGTTTTCTCGGTCATGCGGGCTTTTATAGGCGTTTTATCAAGGATTTTTCCAAAATTACTCGGCCCATGACCCGACTCCTCGAGAAGGATGCCCCGTTTGTCTTCGATGAGGAGTGTCTCGAAGCCTTTGATTTTTTGAAAGAAAAGTTAATCAGTGCCCCCATTCTTATATCACCCGACTGGAGCTTGCCTTTTGAGCTCATGTGTGATGCGAGTGACTACGCAGTTGGTGCGGTTTTGGGGCAAAGACGGGATAAGCACTTCCACCCCATCTACTACGCGAGAAAAACTCTAAATGATGCTCAAGAAAACTATACCACCACAGAGAAAGAGCTCTTAGCCGTAGTATTCGCATTCGATAAATTCCGTTCATACCTCGTGCTTTCGAAAACCACCGTTTTCACTGACCATTCTGCTTTGCGTTTTCTCTTCCATAAGAAAGATGCTAAGCCACGTCTCATACGGTGGATCCTATTGCTCCCCGAGTTCGATATAGAAATTAAGGATAAGAGAGGAGCGGAGAATGTTGCGGCCGACCATTTGTCACGGTTGGAGGACCCGAAGAGAGAGGAGATTCGTGAGGAGGCGATAGGTGATAAATTCCCTCACAAGTCGGTTGAGTTTGTGGGAGCGGAGAAGGAAGGTATGCCATGGTTCTCCGATTTGGAAAATTACCTAGCGAATGGAGTTGTGTTGAAGGGTATGACAACCCAACAGAGGAAGAAATTTTTTAGGGATGCTAGGAGGTACATTTGGGATGACCCTTTTCTTTTTAGGGTAGGAGGAGATAGGATTCTTAGGAGGTGTGTGACGAAGGAGGAAGGTAATGAGATCCTTAGGCATGTTCATGAGGGTTTAACGGGAGGTCACCATGGTCCTCACACCACCGCCCAAAAGGTGTTTGATAGTGGATTTTATTGGCCTTCGGTAGTTAAGGATGCCTTAGAGTTTGTTAGGAGATGTGATGCGTGCCAACGTACCGGAAATATCTCATCCAAGAACGAGATGCCTCAAAATCCAATCCAGATCCTTGAAATATTCGACGTTTGGGGCATTGACTTCATGGGACCATTCCCCATCTCTAGTGGAAATCGGTACATCCTCGTGGCGATTGACTATGTTTCAAAGTGGGTAGAGGCTCAAGATCTTCCCACAAATGATGGCCGAGTGGTGGTGAGATTCCTAAAGAAGTTATTCACTCGTTTTGGTACACCAAGAGCTCTCATAAGTGACCGTGGCACTCATTTTTGCAACGCCGTGATGGAAAAAGCGTTAGCACGCTACGGGGTCACTCATCGTTTGTCCACCGCATATCACCCCCAAACAAGCGGTCAAGTTGAGAATGCCAATCGAGGAGTGAAGCGAATCCTAGAGAAAACCGTAGGGAAAAATAGGAAAGATTGGTCCGAAAAGCTAGATGATGCTTTATGGGCATTCCGAACCGCATACAAAACACCCTTAGGAACCACCCCGTTTATGGTCGTTTATGGAAAAGCATGTCACCTACCCGTAGAATTGGAACATCGTGTGCTTTGGGCTCTCAAAACCGTGAACCTAGACTTAACCGAAGCCGCTCGAAAACGATTTTTCCAAATTCATGAGTTAGAGGAGCTTAGAGATGCGGCATATGCACGTTCATGGAATATTAAGGAGAAAACTAAGGCATTGCACGATAGGAGGCTTAGGAGAGTGAGGGAGTTTAGAAAGGGGGATAAGGTACTTGTTTATAACTCCCGGTTGAAGTTGTTTGGGGGGAAGTTGAAGTCCAAGTGGTCGGGACCATATGTGGTCAAGGAGGTTTTTCCATACAGGACGATTGAGTTTTTAGATGAAGCCGATGGGAATACATGGAAAGTAAATGGCCACCGTTTGAAACACTATGTAGGGGGACCCATAGATCTTACCGAAGTGGAGGAAACTCCTCTCGAAATACCTCCTAACAACGCCCAAGTATAGAGTCTTGAGTGAAAGCTCAAGTGTAAAGTTTGTAATTTTTCGTAGTTTTTGTTTTTGTGTCTTGTGTTTTTGAGTCTTGTGCAGGAAAACATCACCGTTGGGGAGCAACGATCGACAGGAAAATGAATTTCCAGGTAAGTCTCAGTGTTAGATTTTATTTGGAATGGGTTTTTGGGAGGTTTGGAAAACTTAAAATTTTTTCTAAGGCATGGAGCTGGCAAAATCTCGAAACTTTCTGTTGAAATAGGCCCCTCGCCACCCGCGAGGGATTAAAGATTTACGTCGCTGGCCGCGAGGCTTTTCGCCACCCGCGAGACACATTCCAACACTCACCGCGGGCCGCGAGCCCCCTTCTCTTCAGAACAAAACCTCTCTTCCCCAAACCTACAATCACTTTTCTCCTTTCAAACCCTAAAATACCTTACGGCCTCCACCACCAACCCACCACAAATCCACCATTTTTACACCCCATTTACCATTTTTGACCCTCTTACACCTATCATATCATCCTACACCTGAAAACCACCAGAAACTACTCATTTGTTCACTCACCAGCATATATTTTCACGGGGTTCTGGGTGTACCTCTTGTTTCTTAGTTTTCTTACTGATTAACTCGCTCTCCAGGTATGTTTTCTTGTATTTTGTAATTTTGTAATCTTTTAGTCTTCGAGTTTTGATCGGTAGTGGTTAGTTTTGCATGTTTAGTTGTCGGTTTTTCATCGTGTCGTTTAGTTAGTTTGGGTCTTTGATGATAAATGCAGTGTGGATGGGTAAGTTCGGGGCTGTTTTGGTTGTGTCTGTGCCGGTGGCTTGGTTTGGGAACATTCGGAAATTAAGGTGGTTTGGTTCGAGATAACTTAAGCTCTATACTCAATGTCGGTTTGTTGTGGCACTTAGGTTTAATTGGGGACAATTAAAGTGCCGAGGGAGGTAATGTACATTGAGTCTAGTTAGTGAGTTTTTGGGTAATTTTATGTTTTGACAGGTTAAAGGCTACTCGCCCGTACTCAATCTCCATTCGGGCGAGTTTAGTCTAAACTTATAATTAGTTCTTGTAAATTGTCGCCCAAAGTGTTTGTAACTTCAGGTTTTCTGGTGCAACCGCGAATGAAATGCTATACGGTTGATATTTTATTAAAAAAAAAAAATAGTTTATGAATACTGACTTTCTGCTTTTCTTTTATTTGTTTGATTATTCATGTGCAGATATGTCAGGTGAAGGTTCGTCAAGCAGATCAGGAAGGAAGCGAAGAGGCCCAACACCGCGTCTGCGAGGAGATGCGGCTGAGCAGGACTATAATCCGAATCTGGGTCAAAGGATGATCAAGTATCATACCAGAGAATGTATCCCTAACTGTAGAGTCACGAGGCTTCGAGAGCACCCGCTTCTGCAATTTGAGTTGGGAACTCAGGAATCGCGGAAATTGGATACCTTGATTGATACAGATCTACTACAATTTAGGACGATCGATTGGACGCTTCTAGATAACATTGGCCAAAGAGATAGGATCGAGGCGTTGCTGGGTGATAAGTTCAGGGCTGCATTATGTTGTATGGCTCCACAATATGAGGAGTTAACTTTAGAATTCCATGCTACTTTCAGGTACAAGCAGGGAAATTTTGAGCAACATGATGCGGTCTCGTTTTCTCTGGGTAGACAGGTGTACGAGATGACCATACCTCAATTTGCAGTGGCTACTCAGTTATATACACAGGCAGAGGTTCAAACACCGGAGTTTATCACTAGTGTGAGGGGTGTCTTTACGAAGCAACATGATTACAGCTTGGTGAGGAATGATCTGGTTAGGTTTTGGGGTACTATCTTAAATGCTCCCTTCTCAGGGAGTATGTTGAATTCAAAAATTATCGATCCGGTCTACAGGTATATTCATAAGATCTTGACAGCGACACTTGTTGGCAGAGGCTCGGGGGAGAATAAGATCAACCAGGTTGATCTGTTTTGTTTGATGTGTATGGTGGAGCAGAGGCCTGCAAATGTGGCCAGTATTACCGCATGGTTCATGAAAAGGACCTGGAGGGGTGGTCCGGATGCTGGTGTCTACATGGGGCCTTATGTGACTAGAATTGCTGAAAGTCTTGGGGTGTTTGACAAATATGAGGCGAGGTATTTGAAAGATGGGCCAGTTACAGTTATGATGGGGGTTAGAGAATTACAGTATGCATGAACCGCCTAGTTGGGAACCGATTCGAGCAGGGCCACAGGGTCAACCACCAGCAGGATCTGAGGCTGCAGCAGCTATGCAGTCCCGGATACCGACCCGTTATCAGAGACCATTGCATCGGTCTGAGAGGCCAGCACCACAGTATCCTCTCCAACAGCCACGATCGGACCCCCTCACATTGGATTCGATGTATGATAGGATGGAGCATGGGTTTAGGGACTTACATGGGTTGACGACTACTGGCCATAATGAGATCAGGACGCTGCTTTCTACTAGGCAGCAACGTTAGGAGGAGGCACTGAGGTATATGATAGGAAACATGAATATGAATGTCCCGAGTTTTTTCGCGCCTCAGGGGTCGAGTGGTCAGCAGTACGGTGGTTTTGGTCAGTATGGTTCTTATGGACAACCGGGCAGCTCAGGTCAGTATGGTGCCGACCGCTCACCACCAGAGTTTCCGATTTTTGAGGCTGAGAGTGAAAAGGACGAAGAATAGTGTGGGGATTATGCAGCTGTTATCGTGTCCTTTCTATTTATTTTTCGTTTATGATGTTTTCAGTTTCTATGGTTTGTGATGTTTTAATACATTGATACATTGGGTGCGTTGGTTTGGTTGGTTTGTGTTTGGCTTGAACAAACTGAATGGTTTTCTCTGCAAGTATTTTGATTATGTTTAGGTTGTTGTGATGTTGCCGCTTCCATTCGTGTGTGATAAATGAGGATTATTGGCTGGGCACGTTCGGTATGGAGGGCACTAGTGGAAATTGACTGGCACGTTGACAGTCTTGCTTTATTACCAGCTAAGTCTTTTCCAGTTGTATATCTTGTATTTTCATTTCTTTCCATTCCTGCATTAGGGACAATGCAACATTTAAGTGTGGGGATGGGACATTTAATTTTTCATTGATAAAATATATATATATATATATATATATATATATAAAATTGGAAAATGTCTCTGTTTTAGAAGTTTGCAATTACAAGCACGGAAAATGATAGTAAAGTCGGGTTTTTACTTGGTTTTTGAATATGAGATTATAAATAAAGTGAAAGCGTGTCTAGTTTGGGATATGTGGGTAGGCCCGACCAGTTGAGAAGTTTCCTTTGAGCTTAAATATATCTAATGTTGGGATATTTGTGGGTTATCATCTAGGAGAAGTAGGGAAGTCGATACCGCAACAAATAGTATAAGGAATGCCGTTATAAGTTTTAAAATCTTAGAATTTTTATCGAAAAAAAAAATAAAAAAATAATAGCATATAAAATAACGATGCCTATGGAATTGCTCTTGGGGATGGTGACTCTGATTGAAATTCCCGCTAGGATAAGTTAAAATAAAATGATATGATTACCGACTCTCACGTTGTCGCTCTTGGGGATGGTGACTCTGATTGAAACAACCTCTGGGTTAGGTATGAATATTGTGTGCTCGTGATTTCTCTAAAAAAAAGAAAAAAAAACAAAAAGAGAAAATTTTGATGTTAATTCTTTTGATTTTTAAAGCATAAGACGGTTAGGAAATAATCAATTGATTGTTCCTTTTGTTCCATAAGCTTGAGGTGGGGTTAGATGAAACTATAGCTTCCGATGCGTGAGACCCTAGATAATCTGATTGAACTTAAATTAAATAAACATGATAAGGAACTTGGATACCGGATTTGGGTTTAAGAGGATAATATATTTGCAATCACAGCTAATATGTCACTAAGCTTTAATTAAAATAACTGAGTTTTTGAGAACCAAGTTTCTACCTGACTATGATTCCGTATACATAATTCGTTTTCAGGGACGAAAAAAGGGTAAGTGTGGGGATATTTGATGTATTGCAAAATACACCCATTTATCGTGTTCAGTTTGTGTGGTTTTGTTTAGTTTTCTTTTAGTTTTTAGTTAGAATATGTTACTGCTGATCCATTTGTGTTTACCAGGTCTCGAGTGATAGTTGTTGCTGAAATGGGCAGAAAACGAGTCAAAAATATGCAAAACCGAGTACCGGAAGAGATCGAGAGGTCAAGAGTCAATTAAAAGCATGAAATTCGAGAAGAAACACCTTCTCGCCACCCGCGAGAAGGTCAGGGGTTGTCTGTCGCGGGCCGCGAGGGAGTTGCAACACAAACACAGAAATTAAATCCTCGTCACCCGTGAGAATGGAAGCCAATGGGCTCCGCGGGTGGCGAAAGCCTATTTTCCACAGAATGTTTCGACTTTCAGGTGGGTTGATGCTAGATTGGGGTATAAATACATCTCAATCATATTCTTGTAAAACCTAGCCGATTTTGGAGAATCTAGGACGAAAAGTGGAGAGATTTTGGAGCAATTTCAAGCAAGAAGGAGAAACGGTTGAAGGTTGGAGTCCTAGGATCGATCAAGCTCGTGGTTTGGCTATCCGGGTTTATCAATTCTTTATTTTCTTAATTTTTACCATGTCTTTCCACTTTGTTGAAATTGCGTCTTTGATTTGGATAATGATGAGTAGCTAAACTAGATAAACTACCTAGATTATGATGAATGGGATGCTAAAGTTGTGATTTTTATATTGGATGCTTGTTAATTTTGGATTTCATGATAAAGTAGCAAACTTGATTATTGATTCGTTGAATATGCATGCTTAGAATTATTCTAATTATTATATATTGCTTCGTATGATCTTTGGTGAATGTCTTTTGCGTAATAGGGTCATGCTAAATCATTAACTTGCGTTGTGATTTGTTGGGTTAATTGGCCAAAATACCTTAGAAGCTATATTTGATAATTGAATAGGTCTAGGTGTTATACTAATCTTAATAGCCGAGAGGTGCGAGATTATTGATAGGTCTAAATTGGTAAATTGCTAGGGTGGTCTTTGAGAGAAGTCTGTCATAGTTGCCTTGCTAATATTTGTCTATCGAGTCGAATCAAGAACCCAAGTCATCCTAGGTTTACAACCCGAGAGGGAGTAGGTCATATTAGGGTACTTTACATAAACATTTAGATAATCGAGAGGAAGTCTAGATCAACCGATGTTTTCTGCAGCCTTCAGAGTTCCTTAGGTGTCTTCCCGAAAAGGGTCGGGAGTCCTGTTCGGTGTCTCAAGAGGTTAGAAATTTATGATCACGGTTCCTTATTAACTTGCATCCGTTAAAAGTATAGCTTGAAGTATCCCAGGATTCCAGTCTAGGTAGTTACCCATCATCATCTGAAGTAAAACCAAAAATCACCTTCGTGTCTTAGGTAATTTAGTTAATTGATAGTATTTTAATCGCTTTTCTCTTAGGATTTTAGACAACCCCCCCCCCCCCCCAAATATAAAAAAACAATTAGTCGTGTCAGTCAGTCTGTTTAAGTGAGTCTAATTTACGTAATAAATAGAGTCTCGTGGGTTCGATTTCCGGACTTATTTAGCTGTACTAGAGTCGATCGGTTCACTTGCCGGTTAGTAGTTTAGTCGAGTTTTAGAGAGTCTAGAGTATAACTTAGTTTCTAGAATAGGTTAATTTAGTTAATAATTTAATAACTACGTTTAGAACATCACGTGTACCATCCCTCCATCCCCAGATTCCCATAGAAGAGTTATGGTTGCAAGCCTCACCACTCATGCAAAGCCTAATAGTCAACCACATTGCGGTTCTGTTGTCTTGTTTCCCAACCCCATTCTTGACTAGCACAAACGTAGCATGCAAGTAGAGTGATCCCATGTATTTCACGTAAATACCAGCCCAGGTTTTAACCCAACTTAATTTCCCGAAATCGCCCCTGGCAATACTTAAAGTCCTACCACCTCTCCAGAACCAGACTGTGCCTAGTGTGTAATGTGTACCAGCCCAATGACCTTGTCTCCCCAATATGTATTGCCAGGCCAACCCATTCCCTCCCATATTATCCTTAAGCTTCTCAGGCCCCATTGCCCATTTTCCCATCTCTCATCCCTCTTTAAAGTGGTGCGCTGTTTGTGCTTTGTACCAGCCCCCTCCCTTAATAATCCCTTTGTCGTACTTTGTATGCATGCCTCACACCCCATGCACCAAAGTATTCCTGGGCCTGCCACCTGATGCCACATATAATTCAAACAGAACACTGAAAACAAATGGAATAGATTAGGAAAAAACCAAACTCGCCCTCCCTCCATCTTGCTAGACCTCCCATCTCTCTTTGTAGTGGTGTGGTGTGTGCCATTGGTACCAGCCCTGCCCAAACCAAGTCCGACATAGCAAGAATGGTCCCATCCCCAACCCAAGATGCCCCCACACACTCACAAATAAAGGCAGAAACAAGTGAATTTGGTGAAGTTGTTTTGGATGGATTCTCATTTCAATATGCCCACTGTTTTTGTTCCCATTAGCCCGATTTGACCCTCCTCTGCCAGCACCTTTCCTTCTAATACTTCGCCCGTCTTTTCTATCCATGACCACCTGTGTATTGTGTTCGGGTTTTATACGTGTTAAAGCCCCAAATAGTAGCCTGCTGTTTCGATCTCGAGCTCTCTTTAATTCGTAGGCCTTTTAGCGTATAACTCACCTAGTCCTTTATTATATTGCTCAAAACTTCCACCGTTCTCTCCACATTCTGAAATAATCGATGATTCCGTTCCTGCTATATGTAATAAATCGTAGCAGCAAACACTAGTCTCCAGATCACACTATCTATCGATTTGTCTCTTGTAAGACCATTGAGAAACTGAACACATTCTAGCCAACCTTCCGGAGGGTGACTGAGTAATCATATTATTCCACACCTGATTAGGATAGTCACACCCGAAAAACAGGTGAGCATGATTATCTTACTGAGTTTTGCAGAACCCACACCTTTTAGTATCATCTTTATCCCACTTATTTAGCCGATCTTGAGTCAGCAATTTTTGCTTAATCTCCAGCCAAGTAATAAAGGTATGTCTAGGGATGCATTGGCTGAACCATACCGTTTTATACCAGGGTATCTAATTCTGAGTCTCACTAAAGTCATTAAATGCAGTCTTCGTACTAAACACATCAACTCTACCATCTTTGTCCTTCCATTTGATTTGATCTTGCCTTTCAGAATGAAGAACTGGTGGGGGCTGATCCATAAGAACGGGTATTTAACTTGCCAGCCCACGGGCCAGTTCCAGTTGCCATTCTCCACAATGTCAGCGACTTTGCTTTCCTTAATGAGTCCGACTCTGCTAATCTCTCGGCTGGTGATTATTTCCCTAAGGGGGCTATGAATATGCCACTTGTCAAACCATATAGAAGTATTCTTCCCGTTCCCAATTAGGCTGATACAATGAGGTCGGATCTTGTGCCTATTTTTTAACAGATTCCTCCATCCCCAACTCTCGCCATCCTCCACTTTTATGTACCAAAAATTTCTATTTTTAATTTTATGAAATGCACCCATTTAACCCAGATAGTGTCACGAGTTGTGACAATATGCCATGCATGTTTTGCCATAAGTGCCTCATTTCTAGTTCAAAGTGATTTAATCCCCAGTCCTCCTTACTTCCTCGGCTTACAGACTTCAGTCCAGCTCACCCTAGGCGTACCCCTACCTTGATCCGAGTTACTCTAGAGGAATTTCCTCATCAGCCCTTCAATATCATGAATCACATTTATAGGAAGTAAAAATACCATCGCCCAATAAACTTGTAAAGAAGATATCACCGATTTTATGAGTTGGAGTCTTCCCGCAAAAGATAAAAACCTATTCTTCCAGTCATTCACTATAGGTTTCACTTTGTCAATCAGACTTCTACAATCTCTGGAGTAAAGTCTCTTAGATAGTAGCGGGACGCCAAGGTATTTCACAAGGAGCTTCCCCACACGGAACGGGATGACATCCTTTATTTCTTCTTGAACATGGCTCCTAACATTTCCCATAAAGATAGTGCTCTTGTCAAAATTCGGTTTCAGCCCCGATGTGCTACTAAATTCTTCGATAGATGCTTTTATGATTTTAACCGATTCCAAATCAGCATGATAAAAAACTAGCAAGTCATCCGCAAAACATAAGTGAGTTATTTGTTGTTTTTCACATCCCCAATGATACCGAAATCTCCCGTCCTTAGTTATCCTTCTCCTGATTATCAGGTTCAGCACTTCCATAACAAGGGTAAACAGGAAAGGAGACATAGGGTCCCCTTGCCTTAATCCTCTTTCCCCTTTAAAGAACCCGAACGAATCCCCGTTAAGATTCACTAAGTAAGAGGCTGAGGTTAGACAAGTCATTATCCAATGTCGCATACATGGGTGAAACCCAAAGTAGACTAGACATTGGTGGATAAATTCATGATCTACTGTATCATAGGCTTTTTGAAGATCAATCTTTAAAGCTACCTTAGCATCCCAACGGTTCCTGTGATAATTCCTAACAAGATGCTGTGAAAGAAGAATATTATCACTAATTTGTCTTCCTGGTATGAATGCACTTTGACATTCATCAACTATCATGGGCAGCCCTTCCTTAATTCGCTCACATAAGATCTTAGTAATGCATTTATACAACACATTACAACACGAAATACGTCTAAAATCTGCCATTGTTTGAGGGCTAGGACTCTTCGGGGTAAGAGATATTATTGCCGCATTAATTTGTTTCAACAATTTTCCATTATAGAAAAAATCCATAATAGCCTCACACACCTCGTCTCCTACTATGCCCCATGCTGACTTGAAGAATCTTGACGTGAAGCCATCGGGGCCCAACGCTTTATCATCTTCGATGCTAAACATTACCATCTTTATTTCTTCCTTAGTCACCTCTCGAACCATATGATTAGCTAGAGTTGGACATATCTTGTTGGTAAATAAATGGGCAGGTTGGTCAATAGGAACAGTCGAGTCTTTTTTACCTAGCAGGCTCGTATAGAATAGAACAAATTGGTTAGTCACCTCATCTCCCTGAAAGTATTGTCCATCCAGATTACTAATCGAAGTAATTCGATTTTGCTGATACGACCCTTTAATGACATTATGGAAATACTTCGTGTTCTGATCTCCCTCTTTTAACCATCTCACTTTAGCCCGCTGCTTAAGCATAAGCTCTTCCTCCATCGTTAACTGCTTTAGAGCTTGCATGTAAGCCCCTTCTTCTTCCCGAAGATGCACATTAGCAGGTTCTTTTTCAACTCCACTTGAACCTTTTCAAGCTCAATCCTCGTGCGTATTATGGTTTCTGCCATGTTTCCCTTAGAGTTGCCAAATTTCCTTAATACACTTTTTAACCCTTGTAATTTCTTAACCACTCTAAACATACTACATCCACTGATATTCATGTTCCATCCTTCCCGGACTACAGCGTGAAAGCCCTTTTTTCGAGTAAGATGATTAATAAATTTAAACGGCTTCGGATGCCACTTCTTTTTGATAGCCGGAATAGTGACCACCACCGGGGAATGGTCCGAAGTGGCATAAGGAAGGAATTCTGTTAATGTCATGGGGAAACTTGAGGAGAAGTGACAATTAATCATGGCCCGATCCAGTTTCTTTAGCAACCTTGCCACGCTACCAGGAGATTTATTCCACGTAAATTTAAGTACCTTATACTGGGTATCCTCAATCCCAATCGAAGTACAACACTCTTGAAATTCCTCCATTCCTCTAGTCATCATAGAACCCCCCTCTGAATTTTCTGACGGGTCTCGGATCACATTGAAATCACCCAATAATAGCCAAGGATCCGTGCTGACCAACTGATTAAACTGATCAAGATTTCTCCATAGCATTTTTCGTCCCTGGGTTTTAACTTGACCATATATGAACGAGCAATAAAACTGGTTAGCACATGTTATGGGCTTAAGTATACAGTGAATAACTTGTTCTGACTGATCCACCACAATTAAATCTAGCACTTTGGGATCCCAACCAAGAATAATACGAGCCCAACGGCTACAATGATTCATATTCGATGTCCAATCCCAACTTCTAAAGACCCGTTTACAAACATCTTTTATTTTACTTGCCACTACCCGAGATTCCACTATACCACACACACTCACCTCCTGTTCCTGCATGATCCGAATAAGATGGTCCTGGTGATTCCGACTATTTATTCCCCGAACGTTCCACGCCAAAATCTTAAGCTCCATTAATCTCTAATCCAATGTTTCCAGCTTGGACTATATCCATGTCCATCTGAACTTGATCAACCCCTTCAACAAAGGTCATTCCCTCAGAAGGTGCCTGGTATTGGTTGAGGTTATCATCCTTCATGAAGGTGGCAGTAGCATCCGATTCAGAATCTACCTCCTCACAGTGTTGACTATGTATTGCCGCATTAGCATCATCACTATCCAATTCCTCTTCTCTTACATAGCTGGCCCAGCGAAAACCTTCCCCGTACTCGTATAAGTGGCATAGCTGTTTAAAGTAGTTTAATTGTTGTTTTGGCCAAACACCTAAGATTTCAGGATCCGGAAGCTGCTTTTGAATGACATACCTTTTTGCTTCTATTCTCTGGTCTTGATTCAAAGACTGGCTATAACTAATGTTAAGGTTTCTTTCTTGCTTTCTAGCCCATCTAGCATTCGATTCAACCGGGCTGATATCTTCCAGAGTATCCTTGCTTGACGTCTCAGTAACCGTAACATTCGGATGACCATTCCTTTGCATTCCTTTAGCCGAATCGTTCCCCATGGTACCACTTGGCTTGAATATTCCCTGCCTCCCTTTATCTTCTTGATTCCTTGGTTTTGCTATAGTGGGGTTTGTGTGCTCATTAATTCTAGAACTCTCCGGAATATCCATAGGCTTTCCTCCAATCGTAACATTCCTGTTTCTCATATATGTTTGGTGATTATTTCTTTACGTTTGCACATGTCTCCTATAATCTGTGCTTCCCCTTACGATATTCGGACTAGTACTCGTACTATTAGCTTTCCGAAATCCATGGGAAGCACTATGTCCCTGGTTAGTCCCTTTCCTTCGTTGCACTAGAGTGAACCCCTCCTCATCAACCTGCTTAGTTTCTCTTCCTGTAGATGTTTTCATCTTAGTATTCAAGAGTTGTTCTTCTTTGTTTTGCTCTTTCTCTGCTTTTGTTCGGGGTCTGACTTTGCACTTTCCCATAGTATGGCCAAAGACTTTACAATGTTCACATTTCGGCGGGACATTCAAATACTCCACCTTTATATCCACTATTTTTTCCCCGCTATTATCCACACTTTGATAACAGACTTTAACCGTTTCCTGCAGATTTGTTTCAAATTTTATTTCAACCAACACCCTAGCATATCCTCCCGCCTGTTTTCTATTATGGCACTTAGCTGTAGTAATCTTGTCGAATGTCAGCGGGTTTCCCACACAACTAGTAGCTCTACAAATACACTCCGTGTACCAGAGATCCAAAGGGAGGTCTTTTAAAACCATCCAAATCGGAACAGATCTTGGCGGCTCTTTAATCATACTCATGCCCGGATCCCATTTCTTTAAGCTCAATGGGATGTTTGCCACTATCCATGGCCCTAATTTCAACTCATCATTTAGTCCTTTTTGATCCTTAAATTTAAATAAGAATATCCCAGTACCGTTAGTAGAGATGTCGATGATACTATACTGCTTCCACATCTTGTATAAGTTGAATCTAGCAAAATTTAATGGTGGATCTTCCCCTATAAAGTAGCCATATAACACATTCTTGTACTCTTCTTTTGCTTGGATGATGAATCTTGGTTCAATCACTGCTACCGTATTTCCATCTTCAGTAAGTGTTGGAGGATAGAATTTGACTAAGTCTTCCCCAGGAGTATCTTCCTGTCCCGTAACTTTGTTTGCATACGAAGACTGCCTAAGTGTTAATGGAACCGGCATGGGATCACCCCCCTCCATAGCATTTTCAATCATATTTTCATCAATCATTACATGTCCTACCTCATTCATTCTAGCCGAAAATCTGGTTATCCGAGACCTTGTCAACCCCATAATGGAGTTAATAAGTTTGCTGTTTTCACTCGGGGCATTAATACTCTTAGCAATCTCCAACAGCCTAGCTTCTTTTCTTTGATTTTCCTTAATCCCGGATTGTTGAATATTCTGAGTTTACCCTTATCAGCCACGCATACTTCTTTCCCTTTTCCAGTACCAAAGTTGAACTCATTAACAAGTATCGGATCTTGTGTAAGTTTTCGTGGTATAAACTCCATCTGGAACTGATGCTTGCTTTTAGGTATATTCTTCTCTGGTTTCCTATTCTTCGAACTCCAAATTCTCCAATGCTTCCTAGTCCCTCCTTCATTGAGAGTTTCCTTGATATTTGTTCTTTCCCTATTGTCAGCCAGGCTTTGGATCCCCTGGGCATCTTTTTTACTCTTTGTCGCCTTCTTGTTCCTATCAAAAGGACACACATTTAAATCACATTCCCCATGCCCCATATCAAACCTTATTTGTTGTTGGCCCTGTTGGTCCCTCGTTTTCCTTTTCTCCACCCGACATAAGCTGGTATGACTCCCTACCCATTTTTCCAGCCCCATAATTGCCAGGTTGTTGTTATAGCAAAAATTAGTTTCCAATTCATCCGTCTCCCGATTCCAACTTGTTTGCATTCATTTTCTGAGTTCTTTAATACCCAGATAATTTTCATTATCCAAGCATTCCTTATTCCGATTCATTATCACATCCCACTCCTCTATACAACCCTTTTCCCCTCCTATATCCTCCCATTTATCCGGATATATAATTTGAGCAAGTTTTTGATTACCCTGTTCACTTACATGTGTAATCCCTGGAAAGAAACCACCAATATTAGTTATTTCCAACATGTTGCAATTACTAACCTTGTCGCTAGTCATATCCGTAAAGCTCCGATGCTTCATGCTTTGATCTGATGAGACTTCCTGTTCTTCCCCTTCAATCAGCACATCATCACATGAAGACTGAATCGAAATATTATTCAGTATGGAATCACCCGCATATTCCATGTTCATCGTAATCTTATCAGTCGTAAGCATACCAGCCAAGCTTGGACCTCCCAGTTGCATCTCTTCTCTGTCCATGTTACAACAAGCGGGTGAGATAGTAGTGTCATCCGACCCTGGTACGTCCCCATGCAGATTACTTTGCATGTTGGCCTCCTCTATCGATTGACCTGCATTATTAGCCTCACCAACCACGTGACCGGAGAGGTTATTCTCCTCAGGTCGTACCGTCATATTGATAGGCCGATTCTCCTTATTAAAGGAGTCTGATTGTTTATTCCGGCGTCCTCTATCCAGTTTCATCAGTTTGGCTTTTGCTGCATGGTGTCGAAGCGGCCCTTTCCCAGTTTCATCACCACTACGTAACCTGTACTGATTAATACCTTGCTCCTCGATGAGTCTGGTTAACCTCGGCGATAGTCGAGGGTCATTCCCATCCTTCCCTTCGCATGGTGTCTCATCCCCAACATCTTTCATCTCCTCCTCTACGGGTTCCGAATCTTCTGGGTTCGGCGGTTCGAAAAACTTCGATTCAAAAGATTTCTCCTTGTTGACGTGCTCCATAAAAGATGTGTCCTTGGAATAGATAGCCAGATCAAGCCTAGCTCTTCACTTCCGGTCACAGCCTTGCCGGAATACCTTGGATCGCCCACGAATTCTCTGAATCACCTAAATCGCACCGTCAAAACACACACTTAGCGTACACACAAATGAGAATCCTAGGGTTTAGGGTTTTTTTTTGGGAAAAGGGCAAAGCCCTAGGTAAATGTTTTATTAAAAAGAATGGGTGTTACATACGGCGTGCATCCCCCCTCCTGGGATTTTTTACCATGGAGGAGGGAACCACGAGAATCAAATAAGACATACTAAAAGGCCGAAGCCCAAACCAAACTTGAAACATACTAAGGCACGCAGGCCCAAATGAGACATACTAGGCATGCAGGCCCATAAACAAACCATCCAAATCCAAGCCCAAAGAAGAAAGTCCAGAACACGCGAGGCCCAAGTGCAGATATAAGACAAAGATCATCCATCCAAGCCCAAGATATCAAGTCTGTACTAGCCACCACATCAAGCCCATACTCAATGTCCACCCCCGTCCCATTTCTAAGGCTCATTTAGGGGGCTTAACAGACCAACCCGCAGAATCCAATACTCGTTCCACAACTGTACTAGTGATACGCCCAATCCCATACTTGGGCTTATCCCCTACCCCATTTCTAAGGCCCAAAGGAAATAAGGATAATGCCGATCCATCTGTAAGTGGTCTTCCTAAGCCCAAACAACTGCCACCTCAAGCCCATTCTCAAGGTCCACCCCCGTCCCATTTCTAAGGCTCATTTAGGGGATTTAATCCATGTATCCATAGGGAGTGTAGCCCGTTCCACAACTGTACTAGCAACTAACCCAAGCTCATACTTGGGTATACCTTCTACCCCATTTCTAAGGCCCAAAGAAGATACCCAACCCATGCATACATAAATAAGAAAAAATTTTGTGAGGCCCCAAACCCGGGAAACCTCACTTATTGGATTTACTCATCAACACATAGCACTTTAAACATAAGACATTCATTAACACAGCGGAAACGATTTAAAACTTCAACATACACAGCGGAAACATAAATATCTAATACAACTTGTCTCTAACAATATCAACTTAAAACATAATCAGGATGCCAGACTCTGATCTTCGGGTAACTCTTCTCTATAAGCCAAGCATCCACATCCGTCAACTAAACCTGCACTTAACTGATATGCATACTAAAAATCAGCAACGCTGAGTGAGTTCTAACGTTTACTTTAAATCATTTATACAAAAGATTTACTAATACATACATACATACTGCCCTTAAGGCAAAACTTTACATACTACACTTTTCAAAACATAATTTAATACATTCATAAAGTATCCGTCAATTCCTTGTCACTGTTGGTACTGTCCTCGTGATCAATACCGCTTAACCGTCAATTCTTATCACTGCTGGTATTGTCCTCGTGATCAGTACCGTTTAACCGTCAATTCCTCTTTACTGTACTGCCCTCATGGCTTACATCCATGAACCGACAAGTACCTGGTCAATGCCCCCATGGCTTACACCATGAACCGACACTACCGCTTATCCGTCAATTCTGTTACATACTGGTATTGTCCTCGTGATCAATACCTTCTGGGTCCTCGTGACCCAATGATGTTGTCCTTGCGGGCAACACCACATGACACGATGTTGTCCTCGTGATCAACACCGGGTATTGTCCTCGTGATCAATACCTCTTAACTGGTACATGGGGGATTGCGTAGTCCCCCGAGCAACCGCCGTCACTCATTCCAATTGTACAACTGTTAACGAGCCACCGAGACTCTTACTAATGGGTAGAACCCATATCTGACATCTTGTACAAGTAACATCTGTCCCAAGGACCTTTACAAACTGGTACACATTCCCGAAGGAAAGCTGTTCACTTTACTGTTCATAAAACTTTTCTGTAAATCTTGTTCATAACTTTCATATATAATATGCCTTTGTTTATGTATATAAAATATAGTAAACGCTTGCTATAGAATATAACTTGCTTTCTTAAACATAGCTTATCATATATATCATGCCTTTGTTTATGTATATGAAAATATAGTAAACGCTTGCCAAAATATATATCTTGCTTCACTTGAACATACTAACACATATATTATGCCTTTGTTTATGTATATGAAAATATAGTAAACGCTTGACAAAATATATATCTTGCTTTACTTGAACATACTAACACATATATTATGCCTTTGTTTATGTATATGAAAATATAGTAAACGCTTGCCATAATATAGATATACTTTCCTCAAAACGTACTTTTGCCTCTTTTAAACTTTTCACTAAAACATAACTTTTCCTTTCAGTTTATAATATATAAAATATAATAAACACTTTACACTAAGTATGCACACCACCCCTAAAGAAGGCAAAAAGGGGATTAGAACTCACCTGGTAAGCTAATTCGGGTTGTCCTAAACAAGGTCCAACAACGTCACTTCCGATCTGAATTGATTAGTCAAATACACATCAGACCACTACCGACTCTAATGGTTTAACTACTCTAACATACTGACTTCACTTAATCAGACCTGATGCCTGCGCACTTAGCAAGTGCGCAGACTCTGCTTCCTGCGCACTAAGCAAGTGCGCAGGTCCCTCTTCCTGCGCACTTAGCAAGTGCGCAGGTTCCTCTTCCTGCGCACTTAGCAAGTGCGCAGACTTCCCTTCCTGCGCACTTAGCAAGTGCGCAGGTTCCTCTTCCTGCGCACTTAGCAAGTGCGCAGGACCTGCTCAGTGCGCACTTAGCAAGTGCGCACGACCTGTTCTTGGCGAAAAACCCTAACTTTCGCATTCGGGTCTGATCACTTCAAGATCCCGAACCTGTTTGCATTCAAAACGTTCGTTTTCCATTAAGGAACTCAAATCTATGCTTATCTTTCAGTTTCATCCGTTCAAACATAACATTTTCACCCAAAACCCGAAAAACCCAAAAACGAACAAGAACTCAGATCTAGGAGAATCGGTTACCTGTAATCACTTCCTTTTCGTTGCTAAACACTCACGAGACTCTTGCTAATGATCCCTGAGGCTCTAATCCGAAAACCGGGACTCTCTCTCTCTAGACTCTCTCTCTCCTCTCTCTCTAGAAAACGGAAATGGATGATGCAAATGAGGGCTTTTGGCTGATCTTGAGGCTTATAAGGGCCCAAACTTGCTCCTTTCGGCCCATACCCCGACCCAAGCCCACTTCCCTTCTTTTCTTATTTAAGTTTTAAATTTCTCGTGAATTCTTTCGCGCTCTAAAACTCGGGATGTTACAAATTTAAAGCTTCAAGACTAACCATCCAGACAAGAATATAGAGCCCAATCCATATATCAACACCCAATGCCTCGCCCATCCTAGAAACTCCACCCGATCTCAGACCCCATCCATTAAGACATCACGACAAAGCAAGCAACATAACCAGATATCCCAAGATTCTCCACCCATCCAGATCAAATGACGCCCAATTCACATAAGGATGAAAGCACTAAATCCAATAACTAAACCTTACCGTGTACAAGTCCTTGGGCCTCGTACATTTAAACCGAGTAGCCATCCTTACCATGCCCTAACCCAAGAGAACAAAGCCCCAATCAATCCACCAATGGCCAGAAAAGTCAAACGAATACAGGCATCATCACCAACCCACTCCAGTATTACATCATAACTGAGCAAGTAACCAAAAAACCCAACACCACCCGAAAGTTCAACCCATCCAAATCCAATGACGCCCAATTCACACAATGAGAATAGCACTAAAACCGTTACCTAAACCTTACCGTGTACAAAGCCGAGACTTCATGCATTTAAACCGAGTAGCTACCCTTGCCATGCCTCAACCCAAGAGAACAAAGCCCCACAAATCCTTCAAGGCCCGAAACTCCCACGCGATGTCCGATTCTTCATTACCCACGCAATCCAGTGTTACATATCAACCCGATGGAGCAATTAGGAATCCGTCCCTATGCATGGGTATCCATGCACACGTAACAAATCACCATGCAACATCCCACCCATCCACCATCCCATCCGGCCCGATGCACCACCGAAGGCTCAACCCGAAGACATGAACCCATCCCTTGCACGTCCACCTGAAACTAGGCCAAGCAAACGACCCGAAACTAGCCCATGCACACGTTGAGCCCACCACCACCGAGCATGCAAACCCAACCTCGAAACCCACATGTGATCCCCGATTCGGCCAAGCCCAAACCCAACCTAATCGCGCCCCATGCAAGCGTCTGACCCCAGCAAACCCGACACCACCCTCATCCCTTTGAAAACCCTACCCGTCTTTCCGGCAGGGGGCTTCTCCGGCGACCATGAAAACACGGCCAAACCCACCCCATCCACATTACGATTTCAAATCCGGTCCAAATCGGAAGGAAACACTCATCCGATTGCATGGAATTCATTAAAAGCGATTGTGATAGGACCAAAGCCGACCGATTCACCTCCAAGGTCCCTAACTCGAAAAAAAAACTTCTTCAAGCTTCAACAAACCTACACTACACCCGCCCCCTAATCCTTAGCCAGAAAGCATGCCAGCTCGTAAGGGTTGTGAGAGGCTCCAAAGAAACCTGATCCTCCTAATAAGCGTTGTCCCCGTCCTTGTTATCAAAACTAGCTCCCGAAAAAGAAAAAGAGGAGGCCATCGATGGATCAAAGAAGATCTTCCAACCGGTCCACCAAAGGAGAGAAAAATCAACCAAACTCCGGCCACCCTCCCTCCCACGTGAAAGACACCTCCCCTTTATCCTACGGGTACGATTAGCAACCCATAGGGGTCGAGGAGAGGGGTGGCCGTGAGCCGAGAATCGAAGGGAAGGGGGCGGCGACTTGGGGCTAGAGAGAAACACCTTCAAAAACACACACAAAAATCGTGCAAATGAATTTCCTTGGGGGTTTAGGGTTTAGGTTTTAGGGTTTAGTGTTTAGGGTTTAGGGTTTAGGACTTTTTTATAATCTCCACGGATTGCACATTAGCATGAGAAAAGAAAAAGATATCATTAGCAAAACAGAGGTGAGTGATTTTTTGTTCCTCACATCCCCAATGGAACTGAAAGTGGCCCTCGGTAGCGATCTTCCTTTTTATGATGAGGTTAAGGACTTCCATAACTAGCATGAACAAGTAAGGGGACATCGGGTCTCCTTGCCTTAGCCCTCTTTTACCTTGAAAAAACCCATAAACTTCCCCATTAATATTAATAGAATAGGAGGCGGAGGAAAGACATGTCATTATCCAACTTATCATGCATGGGTGGAAACCAAAGTGATGAAGACATTCATTCATAAAGCCATGATCTACGGTGTCATACGCTTTCTGGATATCAATTTTAAGGGCAACTTTTGCGGCCCCCCTATTTCGATGGTAATTCCGAACGAGCTGTTGAGTTAATAAAATGTTGTCTGATATTAGACGACCCGGAACAAAAGCGCTTTGGCACTCATTTATCAACACACTAAGGCTATCCTTCAACCGGTCGCAGATAATTTTTGAGATGCATTTATATAAAACGTTGCAGCAGGAGATGGGTCTAAAATCAGTGACAGAAGAAGGATTAGACCCTTTCGGAATGAGAGAAATAACAGCGCATTTACTTGTTTCAAGAGTTTACCATTCTGAAAAAAATCTTGTATAGCCATGCACACTTCACTACCGATTATGCTCCAAGACGCTTTAAAGAATTTAGCCGAGTAACCATCAGGACCGGGGGCTTTATCTTCATCCATACTGAACATGGCATTCTTAATCTCCTCACCAGTGACTTTCCGCACCATATTATCCGCCGACTCTCTGCTGAGTTTCTTATTGAACAATGTTTGGGGGAGTTGAATTCCATTAACCGGAGCCTTTGAACCCAGCAATCCTTCATAATATTTAACGAATTGATTTCCAACCTGATCAGCGTAATAAGTATTACCTTCTAGGTCTTGAATAGAACCAATACGGTTCCTTTTTTGAGCTCCTTTAATGATATTATGGAAGTACTTCGAGTTCTGATCACCCTCTTTAAGCCATTTCACTTTTGACTGTTGTTTCAGCAAGAGCTTTTCGTCCAACATTATGTCTTTCAAAGCTGTCATATAAACCCTTTCCTCATCCCGTAATTCTGCATTTCCTGGGTCAACAACAACCTCCCTTTGAACTTGTTCCAGTTCATCCCTCAAGGAATCAATTCGGTTAGCAAAGTTACCCTTCTTATTTCCAAATTTTTGAAGCGGGCTTTTGAGGCCCTGGAGGTTTTTTGTTACTTTGAACATGTTACACCCCCGTATTTGAGGTTGCCATTCCCGACGAATAACATCTAAGAAACTGCTTTTTTTAGTAAGGAAATTCATAAATTTGAATGGATGTTGCTTCCACTTTGGTTTGCAACATGGAAGCTTGACTAGGGACGGGGAGTGGTCAGACGTACCAAACGGGAGAAATTCCACAGCAACTTGGGGGAAATTGGCAATAAAGTTGCAGTTGACCATAACTCTGTCAAGTTTTTTTAATAGCCCTCCTTGTTTCCCAGGGGACTTATTGCATGTGAAGTTTAATCCCATGTTGGAAACATCATCCACTCCAACTTGATCACAGCAACTGTTGAAATTAACCATACCCTTGCGGTGACTGACCGTGCCAACCGAACTTTTCTCCAGTCTTCGAATCACATTAAAGTCCCCCACAAGAATCCAAGGTTCATGATCAAGGGTGGCATGAAATCTAATGATATCATCCCAAAGGGGAACTCTCATTTCCTACCTAACTTTACCATAAACGAAAGAACAATAAAACTCTTTTTGGCCTACCAGCGGTTTGACGAGACAGTGGATGACTTGCTCATTTTGTTCAATCACCATGAGGTCAAAGATTTTTGGGTCCCATCCGATGACAATTCTAATCCAGTTGTTGCAATAGGCCATATTAGACATCCAGCTCCACTTCCTGAAAACTTTATTGCACACATCTCTAACCTTTCCCGGGGATAGATGGGGTTCAATAACTCCACATAAGCTAACACCATGCAATTGTAGCAAGCGAGACAGGTACTCCTGGTGGTTACGGCCATTCAACCCCCTCACGTTCCAATTTAGAATGTTGAGATCCATTAAAATACTTTGGGACATAGCTCCAGCCTGAGTTAGACTAACACCCGGCTAAATCGGACCATCCAGAACCATGTTATTCAAGCAATAGGAGTTAGTAGCTACCACAGGAGGACCATCAATATTCATCATCTGAGCAGTAGCATCAGTCTCCGATTCCACCTCTTCTTGGTTATCTCTACTATCATCCATATCCAGATTATTCACTGGGGGATCATGTTCGTCTTCTCTGTTAACTGCACGGTACCCAGGACCAAAATCATATAGACTACATAACTGTCTAAAATAGTGAATATGTGGTTTTGGCCATTCCGATAATGTGCTTTCGAGCGGGACTAATTGCTCTAACACATATTTCTTTGCTTCAAATCTTTGGTCTTGAGTAACCATATTACTATACTCTTTGTTTAATGTCCTCTCCTACTTTCTTATCCAACCAGAATTTATATTCTTTCCATCATACAGCTTAGTGACATTGATGTCCACTCCTCCACTATTTTTGGCTAATTCATTCCCCTCCTCATATAATAACATAAATCTATTAGAAGTTTCAACCATACGGACATTCGGAATACCAGACGACTTCTCTTTTTCCAATAAACTCTCACTTTGGCTGTTTGCGTTAAGACCTGTTGTGTCTTGGATAGGAGATGCCGGAGTATTAGAAGTGCCTTGCTCTTGTGCCCCTGTATCCCTCTTATTACCTCTATCCTGTGTGTCATGAGTACGCTGTCCATTAATGATTATGTTTCTATTCATCATACGTATCGATGCATTGTTTCCTCTCTTAGTTTTGTTATCCGTACCCGCTTCTTCTCTAATGCTTCTTGACCTAGTGAGGTTATTGTTGAAGTTATGACTGTTTCTTGTCCCTTAGCCCGACTGTCTAGGACCACTCCTTCTCCCTTTCACCAACGTAAATCCATCATTCTCGTTTGAAACACCCCCGTCATTTGTATCTCCCCTAGGTATGCTTTCTCCGATCGGCTCATTCTTTCCCCGTGCTTTTTCCTCCTCCGTCCTTGGTCTTTCCGAGCAGTTAATGAACGAGTGTCCGAACACTTTGCATTGGGAGCAACTCTCTGGAATGTTTAAAAACTCCACCTCAATATTAACATACTCCACCTCAATATTAACACACTTCTATTCAACTCCATTTACTTGTTGATACCAGACCTTCACCTCCTTATTTAAGACAGTTTCAACATGCAACTCCACCAACACACGGGCATATCCTCCCGCCTTTTTTCTGTTCTGACACTTATTCTTGGTAGCTTTATCAAAGATGATAGGGTTCCCAATACAACTCACCGCTCTACAAATACATTCAGTATACCATAAATCTAGCGGGAGATTCTTTAACACCATCCAAATGGGAATGGTCATAGGAGCTTCCTTTTTCATGTTCATTCTGGCATCCCATTTTTTGATACACAGTGGCATATTTGCCACTATCCAAGGTCCCAGGCTTAATACCTTATCCATACCTATATCATCCTCAAATTTAAATAAGAACACACCTGCCCCATTTGTGGAGATGTCAATGATGCCATATGGTTTCCACATTTTGTATAGGTTAAAACGGACATACTGTAAAGGAGGATCCTTCCCCACAAAGTAACCATATAACACGTTTTTATATTCCTCCTTGGCTTACACAATATACCTAGGATCAATGACAGCAACCTTCATCCCTTCACTTTTGACTAATGGCGGGTAGTATTGGATCTTTTCCTCCTGGATAGCATTGTGATCTCTGTTGAGCATTTTTAGCATATGAAGCTATCGGAGTTCCCGGAAAGTTTATATTAGTGTCAAGATCCCCACTTCCAGTATCCACCATGTCCTCATCTATGGTGACCACCCCATTATCATTCACCTTGGACGAAAATTTACGTAAGTTGCATGACTTCATACTAAGGATAGAATGTAACAGCACACTATTAGCATCAGTCTTGAGGATATTATTCGCTATCTCCTTAAGTCTGGATTCTTTAGCCATCAGTTCTTTATATAAGCTGTCAATTCTATTACTAGATGGAGCTTTGGATACCTGTTGATTGCTTTTATCCTTTGACTCATTACCAATCCAGAATTCGCTTAACCCCAAAGGAGGAGGCATTACTTTCGGGAAGGATAGGTTTTGTGGAAACAAATCTTTATTTCGCTCCTTAGAGGATACCACTCTGATTGTCCGTCTCGACAAATTTTCACCATCTCGTGGTGGAGCTATCTTCTGCCCTCGGAATGGGTTTCTACCCTTATTCTTCCTTTTCTTTTTTTTACGGTGCATGGTTTCTTCCGGGTTGCATGCACCCCTTTCCACGTCCAACCAGTTGGGAAACCCCTGATCACCTGGCACTTTCCTCCACACCTCGTGATCATTGAGTTTATGATGGCCCTCCCACTTCGCAAGGCGTTCAACCATGGGATCATACTTTTCAAAAAAATTTACTTCCGGCTCCCACCACTGATATGACTTAGTAAAAATAGAGTCTTGGTGGAGATCCCTTTTACCCTCCCCATACTCCATAGCCCAGGAGCTCTTGACAGATTGCATAATATTTTCCCACCCTATGTTAGATAGCTCCGTACACATTGATTCACCCCATTGTTTCGGCCATCTAAGAATTACCCTCTGACTATTTAGTCTATCCCAGGCTACGTTATCTTCAATCTGGGAAATAGCACCAGGACTAGCACTGTTAGAATGGGAAAAGTTACCTGTTAACTCCTTTTCTACAGGGACATATTGTTTCTGTTTAATGCTTTGATCCGAGCAAACTTCCATCTCCCCCTCCTCTTTGTCATCTTCACTAGCAGAAAAAGGGTCCACTTTTAACAGGTTATCAAGTATAGAGTCCCCCGTATACTCCTTGTTAAGAAAAATAGAGTTCATCTCTTCCTCCATGATTACCTCTGCTGGAGCAGCACCCGCCCCTATATCCGGCGAGACGGCATTGATCTCCTGTCATTCTTGGTTACCTGTAACCTCACTATCTTTCATGATTTGATTAGCGTCACTGCCTGTACTCTCATCTTCTCGAGTCGGATCTATAGACGCAATATTCATAATGACATTCTCATTCTCCCGCAGATGTGTATCACTGCCAGCGTCAGCAATTAAAACTCCATGCATGGTGGGGCTCAGCGTGGCAGCGTTCTCCATGCACGCCACACCACCAACGTTATCCGACATATTTTCCTTCCCGAGTCGATAGTATTCAGCAGTTTTATTGACCGATCCCTTCCGAATGTTCTTCGATTTCTTCAAGGGAGCGTCGTGTCTTGCCCCCAAGTTTCCAACACTTTCACTACGCAGCCTATAACGGTGAACCGCCTTTTCCACCAGCCCCCCGGAACAAGATTCTACTCCATTTTTCTGGCTATCCCAACTCACGTCATTCTCCTCCGAAGCACTATTCTCATCGTCGCTATTTACGTTTTCCCAGAACTTACTAACCTTATCCCAATCCGGGGGATCCTTATTAACAGCTTCATCGTGACCGGACTCCATAGTAATGTATAGACCCAAGACGGAACACCCTCCCACAACCCTAACACTCCCCTAAACCCGGCCACCCCTGTCCGGAAAACTCCCTAGATCGCCGGCAACACTCTAATCGCCAAAATCGCACCTTGGGTTTCACACACTTAAGCTGCCACAAATGAGAATCCTTGGGGTTTGGGTCTAGGGTCTGGGGTCTAGGGTCTAGGGTCTAGGGTTTAGGGTTTAGGGTTTTTTTTTGGGAAAGGGGACGGTACCCCAGGTAAAATTTATTAATAAGAAAAATAGTTACAGAAAGAGGGAAACCAGCAGCCAACAAAGGGATAGTTCCCCTAAGTCATAAACCAGCTGGATCCCAAAAAACCGGCCCCACCCAATTAGGTGATTCCGTCCATTAGTTCAATCCACAATAACCAACCAATTCTAAACATACAATACAAGAAAATCATAAGTCTACCTAACCAGACATACATAATGATGTAAGTATAACAGTGAAATAAATCGTTATGTCTCTTTTGTGTCTCTTACTGTCATACCTCGGATTTATCTTCTTTCCCAACTCCTGTTCCGGATTCCCATTCCACGTTATGCCTCCAGTTAAATTATCCTTATTTGAATTCCATATAATGTTGAGTGTAGCTTGGATTTTATTACTGATTAGCTTCCAGGGCTTTATTTGTCTAGCCTGTGGTTCCTTAATTCCTTTTTCCGCCTGTCTCCTAGGACCACAGTACACGAGGTCCAATGTAACCAAGCTCCTATCCCAAAAATTCGTCATGTAACACTTCTGCTTATCGCTTTGTCTCACTGATTGGGACGATGTTTGAGCCGTCTCACTCTTTCCAACCCGGTCCCTCATCTGCCTGACCTGCCAAATACAAAATAACAACAGGACAATCCACCACACCAACCATAGCCTGTTCCACTCTCCGTTCCTTCCTATTATGGTTTCAAACCTCACATCACTCTTTATAGTGGTAGCACGTGTGCTCTGTGTACCATACCCACCAACCCCATCCTGACTAAACCATAATAGACCCAACCCAGCATTAACAAAACCCATGCAACCCACACACTCATCACTTAAAAACAAGGTGCATAGTGTGATAAGTGTACCAACCCCACCCCGGACAAACCCCGACGTAGAATGCATGCAAACGATTCCCACCAAGCAAACCTAGAATAGCCAAGTCCAGGGTGTCAGAAAAGACATAGAAGAACCATCCCGATTTCCCCCAGCAGTATTTAGAAACCTTTCCATCCTCCAGATTCTGACAGTGATTCGTGTGCACGTTGTACCAAGCCAATACCCCAATCTCCCACGAAAATACTGCTGGGCCAACCCAAATCCCTCCACAACCCATAGTAACACATCCCCCTTCCCATTTCCCGTTGAAGGCCCTTGCATGCCTGTTCCATGTCCCATGCACGAAAAGTGTTGAGGTAGTTCCCCTTTAATCCTCCTGCAAGAAAACATAGTATCATAAGACAAAAGGTTAGACCATTCCCCCCACCCACATCCCGAGTTAGCCCTAATAGTGTTGGGAATCCTCATGTCTCTCCAGAGTATACTATATTGTGTGTGTATTGTACCAACCCACCCCCCAGTCATCCCGTTGAAGCACTCTTGGGTCCCACCCTGCCCCTCTCAATATCAAACTAGTTCTCGTATAAGCAAATTGGATTCTCAAATAGTGGCAGCTCATGTAGATGTCCCCCAAATTTTGATGAGGCTGACCCCTCCAACCACACTCTCCCACAACCATCCTAATAGAACACATGATTAGAGCTTTGGTCCCGGTTCTTCAGTTGCACATAGAATCCCCATATTTTTGCTAATTCCATCGATCTGCTACTAGGTTTGATTGTTAACCCTTTCAATCTGCATTGGACCGATTCAATTATGATTTTACATAGGAGCTCTATAGTTCTAAACTGCTCTAGGAACAGTCTCATATTCCTTTCTTGCCAAATATGAAAGATTGTGGCCGAGAAAATAAGCCTCCAGATAAGGCTGTCTATGGACTTATTTCTACTCAACATGTTGACATGAGCAATGCATTCCACCCAAGTGCACGGGGGGTTCATAAACTCCCCTTTGGGAATTATTTTTTTCCATACCTGATTTGGGAAGTTTCATTCAAAGAACAAGTGTTGGTGGCTATCCGCTTGGGCCTTACAGAAGGCACATGTATCCCTTCTAGCATCATCCCATCTGTTAAGCCTGTCTTGAGTAGGGAGTCTATGTTTGATAGCTAGCCAGGTAATGAAGGCATGTCTGGGAATGTTTTGGCTGAACCAAACCGTCTTACTCCACGGTACCTTCGGGTGGGTGTCACTAAAATCAGTAAAGGCTTGTCTAGTAGTGAAATATCCAACCTTCCCATCATTGGTTTTCCAGCCCATTGTATCCCTTTTCCCAACCGTAAGCAAAGGTGGAGGCTGGTCCCAGAGACATGGATATTTATCGAACCATTCTTGGGGCCATCCCCAAGTTCCATGAGAAACAATGCTATTCACTTTGCTATCCACATTTAGGCCCGCTCTCCCTATATCTCACAGAGAAATAAATTCACACAGCGGGCTATGGATGTGCCATATATCATACCAAATAGAAGTGTTTTGACCATCCCCAACTAGCGAAACAACATGTTTTCTCACCGTTTCCCTATTTGTTGGGATGTTTTTCCAACTCCATCTTTCTCCATCCCCAGCCCGAATATCCCAGAAATGCCTATTCTTGAGTTTTGTAGTGTAAACCCATTTAACCCATATGGAGTCCTTTTTTGTGACAATATTCCAGATATGCTTAGCTATAAGGGCCTCATTCCGGGTTTGAAGCGACTTAATTCCCAGCCCCCTTGGTATTTCAGCTTACAGATCTCATTCCAACTAACTCTAGCCTGTCCCTTACCCTGGTCCGAGTGACTCCACAAGAATCTCCTCATAACACACTCTATGTAATTAATAACATTAGTCGGCAATATAAAGACCGAGGCCCAATAGACCTGTAACGAAGATAGGACCGATTTGATAAGTTGTAACCGGCCAGCAAACGAAAGGAATCTGTTCTTCTAATCCCCTACCTTTGCCTTGACTTTATCAATAAGGTATTTGCAATCTCTCGAGTAAAGACGTTTGGACAGTAAGGGGACGCCAAGGTACTTAATTGGTAACTTGCCCACTCGAAATGGAAGGAGGTTTTTCAAGTCATGCACCACATTAGTTCGAACATTCCCCAAAAACATGGTGCTTTTGTTAAGATTAGGCTTAAGGCCAGAGTAGGAGCTGAATTCCTCTAAAGCATGTTTTATAATCCCCACCGAATCCACATCCGCATGAGCAAAAATAAATAAATCATCCGCAAAGCAAAGGTGGGAGATTTTTTGTTCCTTACAACCCCAGTGGTATTGAAACGTTCCTTCCATGTCTATTTTTCTTTTTAGGATTAAATTCAGGACCTCCATCACAAGCGTGAAAAGGTAAGGGGACATGGGATCTCCTTGTCTTAATCCCCGTTTGCCATTGAAGAAACCATGTATTTCCCCATTGACATTTATAGAGTATGAGGTTGAGGTGGGACATGTCATGATCCAATACCGCATGCATGGGTGAAAGCCAAAGTGATCCAAGCAATTATTCATGAACCCATGATCGACTATATCGTATGCCTTTTGAATGTCAATTTTCAAGGAAATTTTTGCCTCCCACCTATTTCTGTGATAATTCCTCACCAACTACTGAGTTAGCAGTATATTATCAGAAATAACCCTACCCGGGACAAACGCGCTTTGGCATTCATGCACCAAGGAGCCCAGTCCTTGTTTCAGTCTATCACAGATAATTTTAGATATGCATTTGTATATCACATTGCAACATGATATAGGTCTAAAATCAGTGACAGAGATTGGGTGCGTACCTTTCGGGATCAGGGAAATAACAGCCGAGTTAACTTGTTTCAAAAGTTTGGCATTAATGAAAAAGTCTTGTATCGCCATGCAGACGTCCTTCCCCACAATGTCCCATGACGCTTTGAAAAATTTTGCAGTACACCCATCAGGCCCTGGGGCTCTATCATCTTCAATATTAAACATGGCTAGTTTTACTTCCTCACTAGTAACCTTCCGGACCATCTTATCCGCCACTTCTCTGTTTAGTTTTTTCATGAACAGGACATGAGGTTGGTTAATGCTAGTAACTGAGGCTTTTGTTCCCAGCATTTCCTTATAGTATTTGACAAACTGCTGCCCAACTTTATCATCGTGGAAGACATTCCCTTCCTGGTCACTAATTGCACCAATCCTGTTCTTTTGGTGGGAGCCTTTAATGACATTATGGAAGTATTTAGAGTTCTGGTCCCCTGCTCGTGACCAAGTAACTTTCGACCTCTGTTTAAGCATCATCTCCTCATCTAGCAACAGATTTTTGAGCGCCGTCATATAGGTTTGCTCTTCCTCACGCAAATCCTTGTTATTCGGCTGATCAACAACCTCCTTTTGAATAGTTTCAAGTTCACACCTAACTTTCTCAATCTTGTTTGCAAAATCACCTTTTTATTTCCAAATTTTCTCAAAGGGCCCTTTAAAGCTTGAAGTTTCTTGACAACTCTATACATATTGCAGCCCATGACATGCACATCCCAGCCTCTTTTGATCTCCGCTTGGAAACCTTTTTTTGAGGTAATTCATAAACTTGAATGGGCGTTGTTTCCATTTTGGTTTGCATCGAGGTAGCGTGACCAAAGAAGATGCATGGTCCGAGGTTCCAAATGGCAAAAATTCGGCTTTAGCCTGGGGAAATTTGGTGTCAAAGTTGCAGTTGGCCATAACTCTATCTAGTTTTTTCATTAACCCATCAGGTTTCCCAGGGGATTTGTTCCAAGTGAACTTAAAACCCGAACTAGTCACATTATCAATACCGATTTGGTCACAGCATTCATTAAACTCCTGCATTCCTCGAGAAAAGCTAGCAGTTCCTGAAGAGGTCTCCACAGGGCTTCTAATCACATTAAAGTCCCCCACAGCGATCCAAGGTTCCTGTCCGAGAGTGGCATGAAATCTACCCAGATCCTCCCATAACCATCTTCGTTTTTCTGCCCGGACTTGGCCATATATAAAGGAGCAGAAGAATTCACAATGGCCAACCACAGGTTTGACGAGGCAGTGGATGGCTTGCTCATTTTGGTCAATCACCATGAGCTCAATAGTTTTTGGATCCCAGCCAACGATTATGCGGATCCAGTTATTACAATAGGCCATATTTGATATCCATTCCCAGTTAGGAAACACTTTATTACACACTCCCTGAATCTTAGAAGGGGTAAGATGAGATTCAATAATGCCACATTGACTCAAACCATGCAAATGAATTAACTGAGTAAGGTATTCATGGTGGTTTCGACCATTTAGTCCCCGAACGTTCCAAGTGAGAATTCTAAGATCCATCTAAGAGACACATTTAGAAAGATCACCCCTCAGCATAGCAACAGGGGGTTGTGCCATGGCTTCTGAGTTTTCAGTAATAATCGTATGGCCTTCAGCAGTAAGGGGAGTGGGACCATCCGGATTCATCATCATAGTTGTAGCATCAGTTTCAGACTCCACTTCTTCTATGTGTTCAGTCTCATTGACCATGTCACTATCATTTGTCTCCTGTCCGCTATCATTCTCTCTATTTGCAGCCAAGTATCCCTGTCCAAACTCATATATACAACACAAGTATCTAAAATATTGTATCTGGGCTTTGGACCACCCCGAAAGGACACTCGCCAGGGGGATCAGTTTATCCAACACATACCTCTTAGCTTCAAATCGTTCCTCTTGATTCACTTGACTACTATAATCTTTGTTTAAAATTCGTTCTTGTTTCTTGATCCATCCAGCATTCCTTTCCTCTTATTGAGGCACATGTGGTTCCGTGTTTTCCATTCCCTCCTTATTATTTACCATCTCATTACCATCCTCATCAAGTAGCATAAACTTATTGGAGGTTTCAACCCTGTGGATATCCGATGTTCTTTTGGGTTTGCCCTTTCCTTGCAGTTCCTGCAAATGGTTCATAGGCATCGGTTCATTTACCACCTTTTGTGTAGTGTAGTTGCTAGCATTGCTTAGTCCCTCTTGTTCCTCACCTTCCCCTTCCTTCCCCTTTCCAGCTTGTGCATTCACCCCATTGTGGTTGGATACAATGTTCCTCTCATAGGTATTAATAATGCCAGTTCCATTTTGTCTGTTCCTACTCCCCGGCTGGGTGCCAGGCACATTCATCCTATGCCCCACTTTATTAGTGACTGACCGTGAGTTATTCCAAATCCCTGAGTTTGATTGCCTATTTCCACTCTTTCTATTCCTCACTACGGTAAATCCATCATCCACCTTAGTAGTAGTTCCAACTGTAGCAGCCCCATCAATACTAAGTTTATTGCCTGGTTGCACTTTATCACGTTCTCTTTCTTCTGAAGATCTAGGTCTCTCCCCACAGGTTTCAAAGGAGTGGCCAAATACTCTGTAATGGTCACACTTCACCGGGACATTTACAAATTCAACATCAATGTTCACAAACTTTTCAGCTACACCATTAACGCTTGGGTACCAGACACGTACGTCCTTTGCTAAAATAGCATCCACCTTAACTTCCACCAGGACCCTCGCATATCCTCCCGCCTCTTTCCTATTCATGCATTTTTTTAGTGACTTTATCGAAGGTGATGGGGTTACATATGCAGCTAACTGCTCTGCAAATGCACTCCGTGTACCATAGATCCAAAGGAAGGTTATTTAGGACCATCCAGATAGGTACTGTAACTGGTGCTGCTTTCTTCATATTCATCCCAGCATCCCATCTCTTGATGCATAATGGCATGTTTGCCACTATCCATGGTCCCAGTTTTATTACTGTATTCATTCCTTCATCCTTAGCGAACTTAAACAGAAAGATCCTTGACCCATTCGAGGAGATGTCAATGATGCCATAAGGTTTCCACATTTTGAACAAGTTGTATCTCACATATTGCAAAGACGGTTCTTCCCCAACAAAGTAGCCATATAGAACATTTTTATACTCCTCCCTGGCTTGGATTATATACTTGGGGTCAATAACAGCCACCTTTATTCCTACACTATTGACCAGAGGTGGGTAGTACTGGATTGTCCCTTCTAGGGTCCTATCACTCAAACCCGTGAGCTTCTGAGCATATGAATATTTTGGGGCAGGAATATGAACCTAGTTAGTCTCTTCTGTTTCATGACTGTTATCAACCATATCTTCATCAATGGTTACCATTCCTTGAGCATTAACATGGGCCGAGAATTTATTTAACTTGCACGCTTTCATACCAAGTATAGAGTTCAAGAGCACTCTATTAGCATCTGTTTTAAGGACACTGCCCGCAATTTCTTTTAGTTTTACCTCCTTTGCCGCTAGTTCTTCATATAACCTATCAAGTTTACTTGTCTGTGATACCTTAGTTTTACCTCTATTTTCTATGTTCCCAGGTGAAGCTTTTCCCATTCTAAATTCACCAAATCCTAAAGGAGGGGGGATTACCTTTGGGATATTACCCGAGTTGGAAAAAGTTACTGCTTCATGTGAAAGAGACTTTAGAAAGTTCTGATTTTTGGAGGATTGCACCTTTATTTTCCTTCTGGTGTCATGACCATTTTTTCCCAGCAAACCAGTATTTTGATTTTTAAACGGATTCCGTCCTTTGTGCTTCCTTTTTTTCTTTTTATCACGTTGCATAGTCTCCTCCGGGTTGCATTCTCCCCTTTCCACATCCAGCCAGTTTGGGAGAGCCCGTCTTTGTCCTGTCTCCTTTCGCCATGCCTCATGATCATTTAGTTTATGGCTTCCTTCCCACTTCGCAAGGCATTCCACCATAGGGTCAAACTGTTTGAAAATTTGGATTTCCGGCCCCCACAGGTAGGTATTATTCGTGAAAATTGAACTCTGATGCAGGTCACTCCTTCCTTCTGCGAATTCCTCCACCCAAGCATTCCTGACTGCATGGATAGTAGCTCCCCATCTGGAGCTAAGATCCAACTCTTCGATGCTATTCCAACTTTCTGGCCATTCAATAATCACCTTTTCTTTAGTCATTCTGGCCCACTCAGTCTGTCCATCAACCTGAAAGTCAGCAGTAGTATTAACAAGATTAGTAGGAATAAAGGAACCTGGTTCGTCATCTCCTCCGTGGCCAGATGGTTTCTTTTCTCATTCCAACCAGAGCAGACCTTCATCTCATCATCCTCCATTGCTTCATGATCAGTCGGGGTACCTCCAGTACTAGATAGGTTATCTAGAATGGAGTCTCCCGTATATTCTTTGTTGAGCAATACCATATGCAAGTCCTCTTCTATTGGTGTAGCCGCCGTATCATTCATTGGTTCATCATCAACACTATCCCATGTATCCCTCTCTTGTCGATCTTTCACCAGATCCAACTACTCATGATTTTCCCCAACCTGTAATCCATTATTATTTGTATCGCTGCACACATAGTTGCTTTCCTGCATGGTGGCCGCATGAACACCCACATCTCCCATGCACGTAGCCATATCCACATTCACTTGCATGTTTTCCTTCCCAGTCATATAGAACTCCGCATCCTTGATAATCGACCCTTTTCTTTGTTTTTTTTTCTTTTTCAGTTTGGACAAGGCTTTCAATGACTCTTTCGATCCTCCACCCTCACTCCGTAAACTATACCTATGAACTGCCTTCTCAACCCAACCCGATTTCGTCTGATCCTCCCCACGAGAGGGACCAGAATCAGTTTCTTCATCAGGAATGACATCGTCGTCACTATCACAGTCGCCCCAAAACCGGCCGCCACTGCCCAAGTCGGGGGGGGGGGTCATTCTTACGACAATTCTTATCAGTCTCTTTGTGGTCGAAAGCCATAGCAAGGAATGGACACAAGGACGAAAAAAACACCCCACTACCCGTGAACAGCCCTACATCGGCCCACCTCAGGCTAGAGAAGCCCTAGATCGCCGGAGAATTTCTGATCGCCAAATCGCACCTTGAGTTTCACACACTTAAGCCGCCACAAATGAGAATCCTAGGGTTTAGGGTTTTTTTTTTTGGATAAAAGGGCAGTGCCCTGGAAAATAGAACAAGAATAAAGAATACAGACCCGCATATCCCCCCCTCCCTGGACATTTTACCAAAAGAGGGGGAAACTGCAAATAAAAACACCCAGGGAGCTAGTCATGGGAACTGACAAGCCCCGTACAATGCCCAGAAGGGCTACCCCACACTATGCTAATAACCCGCATACCCGGCCTCAAAACCACCCATCTAGTAACACAACACACCCAAATGGGCACACACTCCACATCCAACAGAAACCATACCATCCCGACTAAATTACTAGGACAAGTAATTTTAGTTGGGGTGTTATCCTTCCCAGGCCCGCTATGGATTTGATTCCCAACCATACAAACCGAGCCTAAAAAAGGCAGACGGTTAAAAAAACTATTACTAGGCAGTTTAGACATACAAGTTTTACAAAATTTAAAACACAACAAAATATTACAAGTGCCAAAGGCTAACCCACACATTGGGCCTTCGAACTGGGCTGGATAGCGTAACTTGGGCTGAGACTCCCACATGGGAAAGCCATAAATCTGATGGGAAAACTGGATGGCCCCCAAACAGGCCCCAAAATCCGGCTTATTTTGTCCAACATGAAAAATAACCACCGACCCAATATTCTTATTATCCATCCGAATTACCAAAACCATAATGGGCCAGAATCCCTTGGTGCACTGAGAATTGAAAAGGGGCCATATACCCATTCAAAAAATCCAAAACCAAATACCCACTATAATGACAAAATCCCCACACCTGCTAACAAAATACCTCCTCTTGACCAACATACAATTCAAAATCAAATGTCTTCTGGTACTCCAACCCAACGACAAAAGGTTAGTTAAATTGGGAGAAAACCCAAAACCCATAAAATAAAACAACCCCGAAATGACAAAACCACCTCCACTAACACCAGAACATAGACCACCGAGCAAAAGGAGAGGGACTAACATTATTACTTACGGTTGGCTTTCGGGCTCCCCGCCTTCAGCGGGTCAGAAATGAATTGGGCCGTCCCATTATCCATATCCGACTCCACATCCTCTATGCAATAATCTGGATCTAGACCCAACGACATGCATAAGTCATTAAAGTAATCCCATTCCCCCGGGCACCAATTAACCGTCTCCTCAATACATATACTAGAGGAGACCGAGATCCTATCTGCAATAGCTTTCCTTTGAGACTCGGATATGCTATAAGTTTTCCCTCCATTTGTAGTATGAAGATCCCCCGGGCTCGGACTAGACAAAATCGAAGTGGGAAGAAGACGGGCCCCTTCTATGTGCTCACGGTTGATTTGACAAAATAGCTTCTCTTTTTTAGGATCACCTTTATCTGCAGCCTGCTCCTTCACATCTGAATGTAACCGGACAGGAGGGGTACCATCTTCATTCATCGGCTCATGCGGGTAAAGGTCTGTAGGGGCCTCCACAAGGGATGTACGCTTTATACTCGCATGAATGTCCAACTCAGTAAAGGTCGTACCAGTCCCAGTATTTTGGTCAAACGGGTCCAGCTCCGAGACAACATTCAAAGCAGCAAACTGGTTATTAGAACAGACTGGGGGGGGTATCAACCTCCATGGAAGAGCCGTGGGCAGGGGGTTGGCGGTCAGCAATCCGAGACCTGGACAACCCTGGACCAGTGGACAGGGAGCTGATGAAAGGGTGCTGAATGGGAGGCTTTACCGGCTTGACCTTTGCCCCCTGGACAGCCCTAGCAAAATCGAATCATGAACCCTCTACCTTTGAACAAGACGGACCAGCCACCTGGTTACCTAAATCCCCACTCGAAGAGGCACTCCTCGGATTAGATTTCAGCCCATTAGGATTGGCCCTTACAACCACCTGTTTCTTTTTCCTTTGCAATTTGATAGCCTTATTCTTACCCTTGCGGTTGACAATGGTGAAACCATCCTCATCCGGGACTATGGCAGGAGGCTTAGCCGTCTTCACAGGGTCCGGACTAGACCCAGAAGCAGACATGCTGTCACAACCCATTCGGCGGCGGAATCACCGAACGTGACGTGTAGGATTGTTCAAAGGCATCGTGGCACTATTGTTGAAATATAAATTTAACCGATTTCATTAAACTAAGAATTTCAAATACAATTGTTTCAATTAAAGGAAATATACTGATAAACAAGTTTAGGGTTTAGGGTTTAGGGTTTAGGGTTTGGGGTTTGGGGTTTGGGGTTTGGGGTTTGGGGTTTAGGGTTTAGGGTTTAGGGTTTTTTTTTTGGGAAAGGGGACGGTACCCCAGGAAAATATTATTAATAAAATGAACAAGTACAAAAATGGAGAGTCTAGTAGCCAGCCAAAGGACAAACCCCTAAGGCCAGAAACCCGCTAGACCCTGAAAAAGAAAACCAAACACCACTTAGGTGATTCCGTCCATGAGTACAATCCAGTCTATACATCCAATCCTAAATAGCATGATTAAAAAACACCAACCATACCTGCACCCAAACATAACACAAATACACAAAGGAACCTTACCATAACCAGTAACACATATGACTTCGGTCTCTATTGCCTTCATGCTTTCCTTTACTACTAGTAGAACCACCATCCTTTTCCACCTGATGCTCAACTCTTGTTGCGTTGGGGTCACATCCATCTCATACTTCAAAAAGTCATGACCAGAAAGCATTTGCCATCTAGAAGTGTTGTTGTCGTCCTTCAGACCCGGCAGTTCACACACACTATTGATCAAGTCTGCCATCAATGTCCTTCTTTCCAAAGTTTGTCTTCATATCCACTATAGTCCTTACGCTGTTGTGAAGTTTGATCCCGTTTTTGGTACTCGAGTTCATCCAGATGTCAATCCTTCGGTCATGAGCTTCCCTGGTAGGGCCAAAGAGCCTATCTTTCTTTTTCCAATTTCCCTTAGTCAAGAGCCGAGCATCCTGAAATTTATAAATCCAAGCCAATCGAACCATAAGATTATGGAATCCCCCCCCCAAACTGGTAATATACCTCGCTTCCCTCGAGTTAGTGTTAAAAAGTGTGCAATGTGTACCATCCCACCCATCCCTAAACCACGAGAACCAAATTGGGCCCAAACCGAAATGAAAATTCCCAGTAAGACTCTCACACTCATCTCAACAAAAAACAGGGTGCTGTGTGTGAACATTGTACCAACCCTAACTCGGTTATTTCCCGACGTAAGCTGCATGCAATATCCTCTCCCCATGCAAACTTCGAATATATAGCCCCGAGTTCCGAAAAGATAAGACCCATCCCCTTTTTTAATCAAAGTAGGATTCAACAATGTTAGAGACATGGTCTTGGGACCCATTATGATAAGCCAATTCCATTTCATATTCCTCCCAGCCCGTCCCTCCTTTTCCCGATATGGTTTCATGTTGTACCAAAAACGCCAACCCTGCATGGTGAAAACAGAAACGTTAGCCCAGCCCTTACCCCGCCACCTTTTAAAATTCCCAAAAAGGCACCCAACATATACACCCCCCCTGCCAGTTGTAAATAGACCTGTCCACCCTCTTTTTGTGGAAGTGTCAGTAGAGTGAAGTGTACCAACCCTTTTCCCTACCCCCCACTGACAACTAGGCAGGCCCGACCCCCCTCCCTTAGGCCCAGAACTCTCGTAAAAGTGGAAAATCCAAAATGTTAATAGGATGCTCAATAAGTGAAGATTCAAGTATTTATTCCCAAGGAGCAAATTCCAGGCCTTTTCCACAACTTCCCCCCACTCCGAACTCTTGTTATTCTCCATTAAGATTAAGGTCCAAAGTAGAACTTCCCATCACACGGAAAACCCACTGTTTTTGAAGCTCAACAGCCCACTTGCTCTTTCTTATATTCAAGCCTTTGAGTCTAGTTTTCACCACTTCTTCAATACTTTTACACATAGTATCCACATTGCTGGACAAATTTTGGAATAATCTTTGCTTCCTCTCCCGCCAAATTTGATATATGGTAGCAGCAAACAGGAGTCTCCATATAATGCTATCAATAGATTTGTTCCTCTGTAGATTATTAACATGATCAATACAAGCATTCCATTCAGTAGGGGGATTCTTAAAATCTCCCAACTTTGAGATTTTGCTCCACACTTGGTTAGGAAAAGAACATGCAAAGAAAAGATGACTATGGCTGTCCTTTTGACTGTGACAGAAAGGACAAACCAAGTCAAACGTCTCATCCCATCGTCGCATCCGATCCGATCCTGAGTTAAGAGTCTGTGTTTAATGGCTAACCAAGCAATGAAGGCATGTGTAGGGATATTCTGGCTAAACCATATAGTTTTACACCAAGGAACATTAGGTGTGACATCACAGAGATCCTTATATGCTTGAGAGGTGTTGAACTCTTCCACCTTTCCATCCTTCGTTTTCCACTTCCACCCATCCGTCTTCCCCACTTGCAGTCGGGGAGGGTTGCCGTCCCATAGAAACGGAAATTTCTCTCTCCATTCTTCCGGCCAATTCCATCAGCCCCTCTGAGTAATATCCGCTACTTTACTTCCAATATACAGACCCGCATTGGCAATATCTCTTTTCGTTATGATGTCACCAAGAGGGCTGTGTGTGTGCCAGTTATCATACCAAACCGAAGTGAGCTTGCCATCTCCAATATTCGAAATACAATGCTTCCTTATGATGTTTCTGTTATTCATGATGTTTTTCCAACTCCAGCTTTCCCCATCCTCTACACGGATGTCCCATAAACTCCTATCCTTAAGTTTATGAATGTGAACCCATTTGACCCAGATAGAGTCTTTTTTGGTGATAATATCCCACACATGCTTTGCCATAAGAGCATGGTTTCTGGTACGTAACGCTTTAATACCAAGTCCCCCCTGGTATATGGGGCGACAAACCTCTTCCCAGTTAACTCTAGCTTTCCCTTTGCATTGATCCGTCTGGTTCCAAAGGAACTTCCTCATTAAAGTCTCTATGTCATTTATGATGTTAATAGGAAGGAAGAAAACCGAAGTCCAATAAACCTGAAGGGATGCGAGGACAGATTTGATGAGCTGGACCCTACCCGCAAACGAAAGAAATCTATTTTTCCAGTCCCCTATTCTAGTTTTAATTTTGTCAATAAGGCTCTTACAATCCCTACTATAGAGTCTTTTGGATAGGAGGGGGACCCCAAGATATTTCACCGGAAGCATACCCATATTAAACGGAAGTATATGTTGTATTTCTCTTTGGATACTACTTCTAACATTCCCTAAGAACATTGTACTTTTCTGAAGATTCAGTTTGAGACCCGAAACAGCACTAAATTCCTCAAGAGCCTTCTTTATAATATTAACAGAGGTAGTATCCGCATGGGCAAACATGAAAAGGTCATCCGCAAAACACAGGTGGGTAATCTTCTGTTCCTCACACCCCTTATGATACTTGAACAGAGATTCCTTGGCTATATGTTTCTTCAAGATCAAATTTAAGACCTCCATAACCAAGGTGAAAAGGTAAGGAGACATAGGGTCTCCTTGTCGTAACCCCCGCTTACCTTTAAAAAAACCATGCGCGTCACCATTAACATTAATCGAGTAGGAAGCAGAGGTGAGGCAAGTCATAATCCAACTCCTCATGCAAGGGTGAAAACCAAAATGTAGCAGACATGTGTTCACAAATTCATGGTCCACTGTGTCATACGCCTTTTGAATATCAATTTTTAGAGCAATTTTTGCTGGGCCTCTTTTACGATGATAGTTTCTCACCAGTTGCTGTGTAAGAAGAATATTATCTGAAATAAGCCTCCCCGGAACAAAGGCGCTTTGGCACTCATCAACAAGATCATTCAGGCCAACTTTAATTCTATCACAGATAATTTTGGATATGCATTTATAGAGGACATTGCAACAAGATATAGGCCGAAACTCTGCCACAGATTGAGGGTTATTGGTTTTCGGGATTAAAGATATAATCGTTGCATTCACTTGTTTCAACAATTTTCCATTTACAAAGAATTCCTTCACAGCCAAACAAATATCTTCTCCTACTATTTCCCAAGAAGATTTAAAGAACCTAGCAGTGTATCCATCCGGCCCCGGTGCTTTCTCATCATCAATACTGAAAGTTACACGCTTTATTTCTTCATTAGTCACCTCACAAACCATTTGATCAGCCTGATCAGGAGAAAGTTTTTTTGTAAATAGAGAGAATGGTTGAGAAATAGGCTGAACAAGGCTCTTCGTCCCCAACATCCCTTCATAAAATTTCACAAACTGGGCACCCACTTCTTCACCATGAAACGAAGTCCCGTTCATGTCATTTATCGTAGTAATTCTGTTTTTTTGGTGAAACCCTTTGACCACTTTATGAAAATATTTTGAATTTTGATCACCTTCTTTCATCCACTTCACTTTTGCTCGTTGTTTAAGCATAAGTTCCTCTTCAATAACCGTGTGTTTGAGAGCTTTTATGTAAGCATTTTCCTTATTTCGGAGGTCATCATTATCAGGGTGTAGCTCAACCTCCTGTTGGACATGCTCAAGCTCATCACGAAGGTGGTTTATTTTCTTGGCCATATCCCCCTTTGAGTTTCCAAATTTCCTTAAACAATTTTTAAGATGCATGAGTTTCTTCGTAACCTTAAACATGTGACACCCATTAACCTGTATGTTCCATTCCTTTTTCACCAAATCATTAAAACCTCTGTTTTTGGAGAGGAAATTCATGAACTTGAAGGGTCGTTGTCTCTATTTAGGCTTACAGTGATTTAGAGTAACAACAGAAGGAGTATGATCCGATGTACCAAATGGAAGTAATGAAGATAGGATTCGATAGAACTTAGCATCCAGGTAGCAGTTAGCGATAGTCCGATCCAATTTTTTAAGAAGGCCTCCCACTTTACCCGGAGACTTGTTCCAAGTGTAACGAAGACCCGAGCTAGGAAGGTCCGACAGGCCCACGCAATCACAACATTCCTTAAAGTCTCCCATTCCTCTAGTATGCCCTGCCATACCAGTAGACTTTTCATCCGGGGAGAGAACAACGTTAAAGTCACCAACCACCAACCAGGGTTCTGAGCCCAGGCCTGAATGAAACTTCTGTATGTCCTCCCACAAACTTCTTATGTTAGTAGCCCGCACATGACCATAGACGAAAGAGCAATAAAATTCCTTATGACCCACAATGGGTTTCACCAAACAGTGAATGACCTGGTCATTTTGATCAATGACCATAACATCCGCAATCCTTGAGTCCCAGGCCAGGAGGATTCTAACCCAGTTATTACAGTATACCAAATTAGAAGTCCACGACCAATTCTTGAAAGTCTTCCTGCAAACCGACGGAGCCTTAGAAGGAGACAGGCGAGGTTCCAGAATACCACAGATACTTATATCATGCATGGTTAACAAACGAATGAGGTGTTCCTGATGATTCCTGCTGTTCAGACCCCGCATATTCCAAGTAAGGATGTTTAGATCCATTAAACAGTAGCTTGGGTGTTACCCTCTCCTATAATATCATCACTGGGTAGGGGCCTACTTCGATCGTTTATCTCAACGGGAGTTTCCATGTTCTCCATATTTACCTTGGGGTAGTTTGAGTTCATCATAGTGGCCATACCATCTGTTTCCGATTCAACCTCTTCCATTGGTTCCACCGACTCATGTCTATGTTTTTGAAGGTCATGAATCCTCTCTCTGGCCGCAGCAACAGTGCCCTCCCCAAAGTTATATATACTGCACAAATGGCGGAAGTATTCTAGCAGCGACGGGGACCATTCCGAGAAGGTGCTGTCAAGTGGTAGAAGTTTGTCTAGTACAAATCTTTTTGCTTCAAGTCGCTGAGCCTGAGAAAGTCTATCTCTAAACCTAGCAGTCAATGTTCTTTCTTGTTTCCTGACCCATCCATCCGGTTTGTCGTGTAGAGTATGCTCACCATTCTTTTTAATAGCATTATCCTTATTCACCTCTTCTAATTCATTCCCTTCTTGATCCAACAGATGGAAACTATTACTAGTTTCTACCATTTTGATACGTGGTCCATGTTCCCTGTTTCGGGTTCTGTTAAGGTTTGTATCATCCATTGTTTCCTTCGCTTCTGACCTTGCAGTTTGAGTGACAGTTCCATTCATAGTAGTAGCATTCTCCTCCCCAATTTGTTCCTCTATTTCTTTTGAGTTGCCCTGATCCCCTTTATTGTTTATGTTTTGGTCATCATTTCCATCCCTAGGCCATTCACTGTTACGTCCAGTCTCTCTGTGATGGTTACCTTCCCTATTCTGGTACAAGTTATGGACTTTTGGGAGATTAGTAAAAGCGGGTTTATATCTCATTCCTTGATCCATAGGTTTTGTGCCTCCTCTCCTCCGTCTCACCAAAGTAAAACCATCTCCCTGTATATTAGTTCCCATAGGCAGATCATTCCTCTTGGTGGTTTGTGTGACATTGTTTTCAGGACAGGGATCATTCATGTCAGTCACTGCTCTAGGTTTGAATTTACAACTTGAGGTTGAGTGGCCAAAAACTTTGCATAGCTCACATTTGCTCAGGACATTGAGATATTCCGTATTGATATTCACAAACTTTTCTTCCGACCCATTAATCTGTTGGTACCAAACCTTCACGACATCCGTCAACTCCGTTTCGAATTTTAGTTCAACTAGTACTCTGGCATAGCCCCCAGCTTCCCTTCTATTCATGCATTTGGATTTAGTGATCTTATCAAAGGTGAGAGGATTCCCAATACAACTAACCGCCCGGCATATGCATTCCGTGTACCACAGGTCTAGAGGAAGATTTTTTAAG
>CM042034.1:89829569-89833083 GCA_023525975.1 Smallanthus sonchifolius | reverse complement strand
ACTACGGTTATCCGAGTAGCAAGATACCATCAAACAAACTATAACTGATTTAATGAGCCATTCGCAGTTTCACAGTCTGAATTTGTTCATACTTACACATGCATGGCTTAATCTTTGAGACAAGCATATGACTACTGGCAGGATCAACCAGGTAGCATTCCTCTTTGACAAACCCACCACGCTGGTACGAGCCAATGCGGGCTAGGCAGTCATTTTAGAGAAGCGCGAACGCTAAATGAGGGCATAAGAAGGATCTCAAGAGAACCCCATACCCACATCAGCTTCCGTATCCATGATACCAAGCAACGCTCAATGGGCCACAACATCAACGCATGCACTAACGATGTGGAACAAAGAGACAACTTCGTGGTTCATCTGATGTCATGTGAATGATGCCAGACGAAAAGCGACATTGATCGATCAAGACAATACCATATTTTAGGTAGGCAACACAGGAAACCCACAATCTGCTTAGGAAACACTAGCCTTAGCAGTCAACTGAGGAGGTATGTCAGGTGGAAGTTGTTGCGCAAGCAAAGAGCCAAACACCCGTAACAAACCAAACACCACTCATGCACCTTTACGGTTTACATCCCCGAAGACCGCCCAACAATTAGCCACCTGCCTATCATAAAGCCAAAGCAAGCAACCAAAAGCCAAAACAGCCCCCAGAATGCACCGCACGATGCGAAAAGCAACAACCCAACCCGCTCCCCCCCCTCCCACTCCGTTCCCACCCTCCCTCCACTTGGGGGATAGCATCAAGCCTTGGACGTCAAGCACAAAACACACAACAATCAGGCCAAAGGCTGACTGGTGTTTGTACCCCCTTCTTGTCTTCCAGCTCGGATTGGCCCCCTCATGTTGCCGCAGGGATCAAGTCCCTACTAGGTTATTTTCAGTTGTTGAGAACTTTGGACGACAAGCACATAACACACAAAATGTCAATGCCAACGGGACAGATCGTTTTGCTACACAGAATGTCATTGCCGTTTGAGGGAAAATAGTTCTGTTACACAAAATGTCATTGCCACGAGGACAATATCGTTTTGGTGATATGTGTTTGCCGTCCAAAGCTCTCAACAACCTAGCGGCATTCATAGGCACTTCATCAAGTAGGCTGCTGAATCACGTCCCAACCGATGACATCAAAGCCATCAAGCAACTTCCTTGACTCATACCCACTCATGCAGACTATCGTGAGCATGAGGGAAGACCGATGCTTAAACATGTCCCAACCGATGGCATCAAAGCCATCAAGCATCGCCCCTCACTCATGCCGACGACTGGAACAAGCACGGGGGGCCCTGCTCATTCCCAGCCATTCACTGTGCAACCTTGCACTCAACCCCGCACCCCCCTCCACTTGGAGGATCAACATCAAGCCTGGGAGATCGTACCCCCTTGCCTTCCGGCTCTCAGCATCCCCTCTTCGTGTTGGTAGTCTCGCGCTGACTTCAGATTGTGGGCATGAGGGAAGGCCGATGCTTAAACGTGTCCCAACCGATGACATCAAAGCCATCAAGCATCCTCCCTCACTCATGCCCACAATCCCGGAACGTAGGGGGGAACCGCTCGCTCGAAGCCATCCAGGTGCAACCACGCACCCCCCCCTATATATACATTCTGAGAAAAAAGCAAAGTGACAGGAACAGACATTAAAATTTTGAGGAATCATAACTTTTGAGAATTGCTAGTCACTGGGGCTTGGTCACTGGTCGAGTGGGCATAGGTCAAGGCAACATGATGCACAAGCTTGCTTGATTACCAGGCCACAAGATGCACGATGTGGGGCGTTTTCAAGGCACGGGGCCTCATCACAAGGCCACGTGTTGCACGATGGGGGCGTTTGCGAGTCATACGGCCTCATTGACAGGCATCATGTTGCATGACGTGGGGCATTTACAAGCCACATGGCCTCATTGCTAGGCATCATGTTGCATGATGTGGGGCATTAACAAGGCATCAGGCCTCATTCCAAGGCAACGTGTTGCACGATGTGGGGCGTTTACAAGCCACGGGCTTCAATACTAGGCAACATGTTGCACGATGTGGGGCGTTTGCATGCCACGGGCTTCGTTACTAGGCAACATGTAGCACGATGTGGGGCATTTACAGAGCACGAGGCTTTCTTACTAGGCAACATCGATGGGGGATACCAAGACGTGCTTGTTTATCATCCAACCTCCTACGTTTTGCTCCTTCCGACACAAACATGGTCAGACACTGGGGGTTGCTCAAGCCCCCTGGTATCCCCTATATATACATTCTGAGAAAAAATCAAAGTGACAGGAACAGACATTAATTTTTCAAGGAATCATAATTTCCGAGGATTGCTAGTCGTTGGGGCTGTTCACGAGTCGATGTGCGAGAAAACCAAGTCGCGGGCGAGAAACCAAGTCGTTGGGGATGTTTGGCTCGTGATCGGGGCTGAGGGGGGCTTGGTTTCTCGGCAACCTCTTGGTCGCTGGGCGCGCTTGGCCCTTGCCAAGGCGCTGGGGCTGCCAGACCCCCTCCCCCTCCTATATATACATTCTGAGAAAAAAGCAAAGTGACAGGAACAGACATTAAAATTTTGAGGAATCATAATTTTCGTAGCCCTATCAAACGAAGTCGGAATGGCCCGAAATTTTGCATGGATACTCACAAGCATGTATTATGAGGGTCCCAATAAAAAAATTCCGTTTTCGGGTATTCGGGCCGGGCCGGGTCGGCCCGACACGTTCTCGGGTGATGTTTTGAAGCAACCCACATCAAAACTTGTCGGATTGGCACGAAACTTTGCGTGGACACTCACAAGCATGGTATAGGAGGGTCCCAATCAGGAAAATCTGTTTTCGGGGTCGGCACGGTGCTCGGGCCGGGCTCTTTCGGGTCGAGACGGCTTCGGGTGAGTGTTTAACGTAGCCCTATCAAATGAGGTCGGATGGGCATGAAACTTTGCGTGGGCGCTCACAATCACGAAACATGAGTCTACCAACGAGGAAATTTCTAATGTTTTCGGGTCGAGCGGGCCGGGCTCGGTCGGCCCGGGACGCTTTCGATGTCGGGATTTCAAGTAAGGAGGCCAAACGAGGTCGGATTGGCACGAGAATTTGGATGGATACTCACAAGCATGTATTATGAGGGTCCCAATAAAAAAATTCTGTTTTCGGGGACTCAGGCCGGGCCGGGTCGGCCCGACACGTTCTCGGGTGATGTTTTGAAGCAACCCACATCAAAACTTGTCGGATTGGCACGAAACTTTGCGTGGACACTCACAAGCATGGTATAGGAGGGTCCCAATCAGGAAAATCTGTTTTCGGGGTCGGCACGGTGCTCGGGCCGGGCTCGTTCGGGTCGAGACGGCTTCGGGTCGGTGTTTAACGTAGCCCTATCAAACGAGGTCGGATGGGCATGAAACTTTGCGTGGGCGCTCACAATCATGAAACATGAGTCTACCAACGAATAAATTTCTAATGTTTTCGGGTCGAGCGGGCCGGGCTCGGTCGGCCCGGGACGCTTTCGAGGTCGG
>CM042034.1:89467069-89477069 GCA_023525975.1 Smallanthus sonchifolius | reverse complement strand
GCTTGGTCACTGGTCGAGTGTGCATAAGTCAAGGCAACATGATGCACAAGCTTGCTTGATTACCAGGCCACAAGATGCACGATGTGGGGCGTTTTCAAGGCACGGGGCCTCATCACAAGGCCACGTGTTGCACGATGGGGGCGTTTGCGAGTCATACGACCTCATTGACAGGCATCATGTTGCATGACGTGGGGCATTTACAAGCCACATGGCCTCATTGCTAGGCATCATGTTGCATGATGTGGGGCATTAACAAGGCATCAGGCCTCATTCCAAGGCAACGTGTTGCACGATGTGGGGCGTTTACAAGCCACGGGCTTCAATACTAGGCAACATGTTGCACGATGTGGGGCGTTTGCATGCCACGGGCTTCGTTACTAGGCAACATGTAGCACGATGTGGGGCATTTACAGAGCACGAGGCTTTCTTACTAGGCAACATCGATGGGGGATACCAAGCCGTGCTTGTTTATCATCCAACCTCCTACGTTTTGCTCCTTCCGACCCAAACATGGTCAGACACTGGGGGTTGCTCAAGCCCCCTGGTATCCCCTATATATACATTCTGAGAAAAAATCAAAGTGACAGGAACAGACATTAATTTTTCAAGGAATCATAATTTCCGAGGATCTTTAGTCGTTGGGGCTGTTCACGAGTCGATGTGCGAGAAAACCAAGTCGCGGGCGAGTTTTGTAGGCAACTTGGGGCTGCGGGTCACTTGGTTCTCGGAATTCTCGGGTCAGAGGGGCTGTTTCCGGAGTCAGCGTGCGAGAAACCAAGTCGTTGGGGCTGTTTGGCTCGTGATCGGGGCTGAGGGGGGCTTGGTTTCTCGGCAACCTCTTGGTCGCTGGGCGCGCTTGGCCCTTGCCAAGGCGCTGGGGCTGCCAGACCCCCTCCCCCTCCTATATATACATTCTGAGAAAAAAGCAAAGTGACAGGAACAGACATTAAAATTTTGAGGAATCATAATTTTCGTAGCCCTATCAAACGAAGTCGGAATGGCCCGAAATTTTGCATGGATACTCACAAGCATGTATTATGAGGGTCCCAATATAAAAATTCCGTTTTCGGGGCCTCGGGCCGGGCTGGGTCGGCCCGACACGTTCTCGGGTGATGTTTTGAAGCAACCCACATCAAAACTTGTCGGATTGGCACGAAACTTTGCGTGGACACTCACAAGCATGGTATAGGAGGGTCCCAATCAGGAAAATCTGTTTTCGGGGTCGGCACGGTGCTCGGCCCGGGCTCGTGTCGAGACGGCTTCGGGTCGGTGTTTAACGTAGCCCTATCAAACGAGGTCGGATGGGCATGAAACTTTGGGTGGGCTCTCACAATCACGAAACATGAGTCTACCAACGAAGAAATTTCTAATGTTTTCGGGTCGAGCGGGCCGGGCTCGGTCGGGCCGGGATGCTTTCGAGGTCGGGATTTCAAGTAAGGAGGCCAAACGAGGTCGGATTGGCACGAGACTTTGGGTGAGCCTTCACAAGCATGGAATATGAGTATCACAAGCATGAACTTCTGTTTTTTGGTGTTGACACGGCCCGCCTGTTCGGTTCGGACTGTTCGGGTCTGTTTTGGTTAGGGATTTAAGGTAACTATAGCGTACGAACTCGGATTGGCACGAAACTTTGCGTGGCCACTCGCAACCATGAAATATGAGTCTCCCAACCAAGAAGTTTGATTTTAGTGGAGGCACGGCCATCGGGCTAGGCTCGGTCATTCCGGCCTTGGGTCGAGGTTTCAAGTAACAAGCTCAAACCCTGTCTGAAATCCATGAAACCTTACGTGGCTGTTCGCGGACATAAGTAGAGTTGTTTGTAGTCATGACTTGATGTTTTTCGGGTCATACACGTTTACAAGCCATCTTGGACGAGTACAAGGAGACGTCTATTCCTGTTACATGGCCAGTTACAAGGCGACGTTGGGACGACGTCTTGGCTTGTTATCATGGACAGTTACAAGACGACGTCCCGGCGTGTTACTAGGCATCGTTGACAGTTACAAGACGACGTCATGGCTTGTTACAAGGCATTCTCAAACCGACGTTTGGGATGATGTGTAACGAACCAAAATCCGGGTTTCGTTATAATTAAATGAATATTACGGTGAAAATAATATTTTAGAAATAAGTTGAAACAAGTGAGTTTCAAGTTAATAATGAAGTTATGTTAGTTTTAACTAACTATGGAATGAAATGAGTGAAATGGAAGTTAAGGGGCCAAATGTGTAAATGGCAAAATCTGCCATATTGACTAGCAAAAGTCAAAATAACCTCATTTGGTTGTTTGGTCGTTCAAGAGAAGAGGAAGAGAGGAGAAATCGGGTTGAAGCCAAAATTCGTGTGTTTGAAGCTTGTAACTTGAAGGTGTTGGCTCACACATCACCTTTCTAACATCAAGTAAGTGATTTCTTCCTCTTTGATCCACCATTTATGGTGTTCTTGTTGGGTTTTGTTGAAAACCCGAAATTATGGTTGCATGTGGTAAAATGGTGTTAGATTTTTGATAATCTAGCTAAACTAAAGGTAAAGAGTAGTGATTAACATCCTAGAACCCTTTGATTATGATTTTGAAAAGTTAGGGTTCATATGGTGGAAATTGGGGGTGTTTGGATCATGATGCTAGAATGATGAATTAGTGAAGATTAAGTGTTTAGGTGGTATTAGACACTTGAACAAACATCAAATTAACTTAATAATAATTTTTGAAAGAAGAATTAGTGTTAAGATTAAGTTAATGAAACTCAAGTAGGTGAGTTTGTGGTGAAAGAGGGTGTTTGGTTATGAGGATAACCCAAACGGGTCAATTTGGGTTGGAAATGGAAAATTGGGTTGTGAACTCGGTTTTAAAGTGAAATTTATGTATGTTTAGATTACTAAACTAGGTGTATATGTTTAGGTAATCAAATTGCTAAACTAGAAGGAAGTGCGGGATCTTCAAATCCGCAAGGTAAGTGCCTTTGCACTTACTTAGTAATGTGATATGTGATGTATGTGTTATGTTGTGCATAGTATGAATGATACATGAAAAGTATTGATTATGCATATGTGTATGTATGAATGTGAATATGGTTATAATACTATATTGAATATGTGGAGGTTATGATCAAAGAATCATAATGGAAAAGAGGAGGTTATGATCAAAGAATCATAATGGAAAAGAGGAGGTTATGATCAAAGAATCATAATGGAAAAGAGGAGGTTATGATCAAGAATCATAATGGAAAAGGGGGAGGTTATGGTCAAAGAACCATAATGGAAATGGGGTAAGATCTTGGTCTATGTACCAAGATGAAGAATGGAAAGTATGTTATGACCTTTGTGTCTTAAATGAAATGATAATGTAAAGAGTAAATGAAACTTGTAGGTGAAATACAAGTGGTATGCAAACAAACATCAATTTGAATGTTAACGGGTCAAAATGGTTAATTGGGTGAAAATAATTTTAGTCGTTAATTCGATAAGATGATATGCACTATTAAGTGTAGTGAAGATGTTATGTTAAGTAAAGGATGGAACTTGCAAGGTGTAATGCAAGTGTTTGTACCCAAATGTGTCTTTGGGTGCAAACGGGTCAAAATGGGTGAATGAATGAAATAAGTAGAAATTACTTATTGTTATGATATATATCTCATTACTAATGGTGTTATGTTAATGTGGATATGTAGGGAAAGCTCCGAAGTAGGTCAAGGTCAAGTCCATTGGCAAAAGAGGATTCTCGTATGCGTTATGGTGATCATTGGGTTTTTGTTTGAAAACCGTTTTGACGTGTATTTTGGTTCACAAACAATGTTGTTTATGTTAATATATGTGATATGTATGTCTTGGGTCAAAACCTAGGTGTTGGGAGAGTTTTGGTGTTGTTGGGTTTGAAAAAATTGGAAAAATGGTTAAGTAGGAAATCTGTTGAAACTGGGAAACTCACTGGAAATCTGGTGTCTCGCGGTACGCGAAGAACCAGGAAGGGTTCTCTCGCGGTACGCGAGGGACAAGGAAATCCGGCGAGAGTTATTTTGGAACTCCCTCGCGGTACGCGAGGGAGGTGGTCAAAATACCTCGCGGTACGCGAGGGTCAAAAAAAAAAAAAAAAAAAAAAAAAAAATTTTCTTGGGATTTAGTCTTCCGCGCGTTAAAGTTTTGTTTTTAAAAATTGGTGTGTTACAACTTGGTATCAGAGCAATGGTTTGAGGGATTTGGTGTGGTGGCACCAAACTCAAACCGGATGCTCTTGATATGGGGGAAATGATACGAGAATCCAAGAAGGACTTGACTAAGACTCGGAGCTTTCGGAAGTGAAAGGTTAGTAATGTTTTGATAAGGTGGTTATATATATATATGGTGTATATGTATATGTGTGATTGAATGACAAGGTGTTATGTGTGCCAAAACTTGTCTTGTGACTTGTTATATGAATATGATAATTACAATTGGGCATAACGTATTATTAATCATGTCTGGCCAATATGATTAATAGGACGAGATGTGCAAGGGTCTTTATAATAACCATATGACAATGAACATTTACAAGGATTAGGTGAAGGTGATTATATATGTATGTATGTATATAAGTAGATAAGTATACATATACTAAATACATATAGGGGTGTAAGTGTGATAAGTATTTAAGGATTGATAGTATAAGGGTGTTAAGGTGTTTGTTACTATTTCTCAGTTAAGAGATGACGGACGAGAGTGACCACCACGAAAATGTTGATGTGAACGAAGAACCGTTGGATCCGAGGATCCAAGATATGATAAAAGAAGAAGTGGCCAAGGCGTTTGAGCAAGCCACAAATCTCTTGATGGAGGAAATGAAGGGAACTATTAAGCTCTCTCTTGAAGAGGTCATGAAAGAGAAAGATAGGGAACCTCGGGGTTGTACACTGAAGGATTTCATGGTGATCAAGCCCAAGGAATATAACGGGCAAGTGGACCCGATTCTGAGCCACAGGTGGGTGGTAGACATGGAGTCAAATTTTGAGACGACAAGGTGTAAACCCGAGGATAGAGTGATGTTTAGCGTGCCACTATTGACTGGGCGGGCTAAGGAGTGGCTGCTAAATCTCCGAAAGGAGAGGGGTGAAAGAGGGGTGACCTCCATGTCATGGGAGGAGTTTAAAGCGGCATTCCTAAAGTACCATTGCCCACAGGCCGCTATTGACAGGATGACCGAGGAGTTTCTTCTCATGAGGCAGACGACAGAGACTATTGATGAGTTAGCTGGGACTTTCTTCGATCGGGCCAAATTCTGTCCAGATGTGGTGTCGACCGAGAAAGCCAAGATTGACAGATTCTATGCTATGCTGACGGTGGAGTTCAGGGATAGCATATCTCCATCCTCATTTACCACACTTGTAGACTTAATAAACAGGTGTCGGGAAAGAGAGGTGGAGTTGAGGAGGCAAGAAGCTAGGGGAGAAAAGAGAAAACGTGAAATAGTGGATCAAGTGGTGAATAAGATAAAGGGCGGGAGCCCTAGTAAGAAGCAGTTCATCAAGCCTTCGTCGCGGGGGTGCAAAATTTGTGGAAGGGAGCACATTGGGGAGTGCCGGAAGGGATCTCTAAACTGCTATAAATGTGGAAAGCCGGGGCATTTTGCTCATCAGTGTTCAAGCCAAGTGCATATATGCTACAACTGTTATAAACCCGGGCACAATAGGGCGGATTGTCCCGAGTTAAAGCAAGGTGGAGGTGGAAAGAAAGTGGAGACGACAAAGCCAAAAGGAAGAGCCTTCCACATTTCGGCGGAAGAGGCAAAGAACAACTCGGAGGTGGTGTCAGGTACATTCAAGATTAACTCATTACCTGCACTAGTTCTATTTGATTCGGGGGCTAGCCGTTCTTTTGTTTCCTTGAAAATTGTTAAGCATTCCTCTTTTGTAAGTAGCAAGTTAGATGAACCCTTAGAAATCGAAGCGGCTAATGATAAGAGTTTCCTTGTCTTTGACATTTTTAGAGATTGTAAGTTGAGAGCGGGGGGCGAAACTTTCTTTATTGATTTGATTCCCATGGCTATGGGAGACTTTGATGTTATTGTGGGGATGGATTGGTTGTCAAAGAATAAGGCGAGTATTTTATGTGGACCAAAGGTGATCCAACTTGTTTCCCCGTCGGGAGAGTCCATCTACATAGAAGGTGATAAAAAGGGTAAAGTAAGGTTGTGCACTTATGTGAAGGCGACCAAGTACATGGCGCGTGGGTGCAAGGCGTTCATGGCTTGTGTCGCGGATGTGAATGAAAGAGTAAAGGAGATTCACGATGTACCGATCGTGAACCAATTCGTAGATGTGTTTCCTGACGAGTTACCGGGGATTCCGCCGGATAGGGAGATAGAGTTTGGAATTAACTTGATGCCGGGTGCTAAGCCGGTAGCTAAAGCGCCTTATAGATTGGCACCGCCAGAAATGAAAGAACTCATGGAGCAATTACAAGAGTTTCTTGACAAGGGTTTCATACGCCCAAGTGTTTCACCTTGGGGTGCGCCCGTTCTCTTCGTCAAAAAGAAGGATGGAAGCATGAGGATGTGTATGGATTATCGGGAATTAAATAAGTTGACAGTGAAGAATAGGTACCCATTGCCTAGGATTGATGATCTTTTCGACCAATTGCAAGGGGCGTCGTGGTTTTCAAAGATTGATTTGAAATCCGGGTACCATCAGTTGAAGGTGAAGGAAGAGGATGTTCATAAGACAGCTTTTCGCACTCGTTACGGTCACTATGAGTTTACGGTTATGCCTTTCGGTTTGACCAACGCACCTGCGGTTTTCATGGATCTCATGAACCGGGTGTGTAGACCGTTCCTTGATCGTTCGGTCATTGTGTTTATTGACGATATTCTCATCTATTCAAGGAGCGAGGGTGATCACGCTTGTCATTTGCGTGAGATTCTTGAAGTCTTGCAAAAGGAGAAGCTTTATGCTAAATTCTCCAAGTGCGCATTTTGGTTGCGCGAGATCCAATTCTTGGGTCATGTGATTAATGAAAGAGGAATTACCGTTGACCCATCCAAGATTATGGCGGTTAAAGAATGGTCATCACCGAAGACGCCTTCGGAGATTAGAAGTTTCTTGGGGTTAGCGGGTTATTATCGGAGGTTCATCGAAAACTTCTCTCGGATTGCTTTGCCGATGACGAAGTTGACTCGTAAGGAGACAAAGTTTGTTTGGAGTCCCGAGCAAGAATCTGCCTTTCAACTCTTGAAAGAAAAATTGACTAAGGCGCCTGTTTTATCCTTGCCGGACGGGACCGAGGATTTTGTTGTTTATTCGGATGCCTCGCATTCGGGATTGGGGTGTGTTTTGATGCAAAGGGGGAAAGTGATTGCCTATGCATCTAGGCAATTAAAGACTCACGAGGTGAATTACCCAACCCATGATTTAGAGCTTGCAGCCGTGGTTTTCGCGCTCAAGATTTGGAGGCATTATTTGTATGGTGCTAAGTGTAAGATCTACACGGATCACAAAAGTCTCAAATATTTCTTTGACCAAAAGGACCTCAATATGAGGCAAAGACGGTGGCTTGAATTGGTTAAGGATTATGATTGTGAGATACTTTATCATCCGGGTAAAGCGAATGTTGTGGCGGATGCGCTTAGTAGAAAGTCAAGTCATTCACCTATCAAGGTGAAGTCATTTAAGATGACAATTTCATCATCTCTTATTGATGAAATCCGGGAGGCCCAAGTGTTAGCACTTGGTGGTGACTTGAAGAAAGAACGGATGATTGCTTATGTAGATAAGCTTGGTGAAAATAGCATGGGTTTGAAGACATGCTTTGATAGAATTTGGATACCTAGGTTGTCAAGTGTCTTGACAACTATTCTTGACGAGGCGCATAAATCCAAATATTCTATCCATCCGGGGGCCACGAAGATGTTTTATGATTTGAGGTGTCATTTTTGGTGGCCGGGTATGAGGCGTGATGTTGTTAAGTATGTTGAGAGGTGTCTCACGTGCTTAAGAGTAAAGGCGGAACACCAAAAGCCGTATGGAAAGCTTCAACCGCTTGAAATACCGCTATGGAAATGGGAAAATATAACCATGGATTTGATCACTAAACTACCAAAGACTCGAAAGGGTTATGATGCGATATGGGTAGTAGTGGACCGGTTGACGAAGAGTGCACATTTCTTTCCTATAAAGGAAACGTATTCTTCGGATAGATTGGCGGAAATCTATGTGAAAGAAATTGTGTCACGCCATGGGGTGCCGGTGTCAATTATTTCGGACCGGGATACGAGATTCACTTCTCGTTTTTGGAAGAAATTCCATGAGGATATGGGGACTAGATTGAATCTTAGCACCGCTTATCATCCACAAACGGATGGTCAAAGCGAGCGAACGATTCAAACGCTCGAGGATATGTTGCGAGCGTGTGCCTTGGATTTTGGTGGTAGTTGGGACGACCATTTACCGTTGACGGAATTTGCATACAATAATAGTTACCATTCTAGCATTGGTATGCCGCCTTTTGAGGCATTGTATGGGAGAAAGTGTCGAACACCCGTGTGTTGGGGTGAGATTGGTCAACGGGAGCTTGGTAGTGTCGAAGTGGTCAAGGAAACTAATGATAGTATTGACCAAATTAGAGCACGCTTGAAGGCGGCTCAAGATCGCCAAAAGTCTTATGCGGATAATAGGAAGCGGGCGATTGAGTTTCAAGTAGGGGACTTTGTGCTTTTGAAAGTCTCTCCTTGGAAAGGGGTGATACGGTTTAGGAAACGGGGGAAGTTAAGTCCTCGTTTCATCGGGCCGTTTAAGGTGATAGCAAAGGTGGGTACGGTAGCTTATCGTTTGGAGCTACCGGAGGGACTAAGTAGACTTCATAACACATTTCATGTGTCTCATTTGCGGAAGTGTTTGGCGGATGAATCTACTTTTGTCCCTTTGGACGATATCGAATTGGATGAAAAGTTAAATTATGTTGAAGAACCGGTGGCAATCTTGGATAGAAAAGTGAAGCGTTTGCGCAATAAAGAGATTAGCCAAGTATTGGTGAGGTGGAAACATAGAAAGGGAGCGGAAATGACTTGGGAAACCGAGGAAGAAATGCTTAAACATTATCCGAACCTTTTTATGTGAAGTCGGGTTTCGGGGACGAAACCCAAATAAGGGGAGGTGATTTGTAACGAACCAAAATCCGGGTTTCGTTATAATTAAATGAATATTACGGTGAAAATAATATTTTAGAAATAAGTTGAAACAAGTGAGTTTCAAGTTAATAATGAAGTTATGTTAGTTTTAACTAACTATGGAATGAAATGAGTGAAATGGAAGTTAAGGGGCCAAATGTGTAAATGGCAAAATCTGCCATATTGACTAGCAAAAGTCAAAATAACCTCATTTGGTTGTTTGGTCGTTCAAGAGAAGAGGAAGAGAGGAGAAATCGGGTTGAAGCCAAAATTCGTGTGTTTGAAGCTTGTAACTTGAAGGTGTTGGCTCACACATCACCTTTCTAACATCAAGTAAGTGATTTCTTCCTCTTTGATCCACCATTTATGGTGTTCTTGTTGGGTTTTGTTGAAAACCCGAAATTATGGTTGCATGTGGTAAAATGGTGTTAGATTTTTGATAATCTAGCTAAACTAAAGGTAAAGAGTAGTGATTAACATCCTAGAACCCTTTGATTATGATTTTGAAAAGTTAGGGTTCATATGGTGGAAATTGGGGGTGTTTGGATCATGATGCTAGAATGATGAATTAGTGAAGATTAAGTGTTTAGGTGGTATTAGACACTTGAACAAACATCAAATTAACTTAATAATAATTTTTGAAAGAAGAATTAGTGTTAAGATTAAGTTAATGAAACTCAAGTAGGTGAGTTTGTGGTGAAAGAGGGTGTTTGGTTATGAGGATAACCCAAACGGGTCAATTTGGGTTGGAAATGGAAAATTGGGTTGTGAACTCGGTTTTAAAGTGAAATTTATGTATGTTTAGATTACTAAACTAGGTGTATATGTTTAGGTAATCAAATTGCTAAACTAGAAGGAAGTGCGGGATCT
>CM042034.1:89452069-89459569 GCA_023525975.1 Smallanthus sonchifolius | reverse complement strand
GAGCACCACCTTATGAGTATGACTTTATTATACAGATCGTGAGCAACATTAGTGACGCTCAGTAGCCAGCTTAGTGTATTTCAGAAACTACTCATCAGGTGAGTTCTATGTGCCCCCTTCTATGTAATGTGCAAATGATTTATAAACGTTTTGGGGCTGAAGTGTATACACTAAATGAATAAATGCTATAAGTGTCAATGTGATCATACGTATATATAAATATATATATAAATACTTATATATGTGAAAATGAATTATGAATAAAGAATAAAGCGTATGATATAAAGAATGAATGAAAGAAGGACATAACGTAAAAGAATGAAATCTTGCTTTATATTACATATATATTGCATGTTATGAATGAATGTAAACGTTATAAACCCTTCTATGACAACGGCTACTTCGGTAGACGGACGACCACGTGACTATTTTGCAACCGGGACAAAAACGTTCCTTCGCAAGCTAGGACGTATGAAAAGGTATTAATGGACGGTCGAAGCAAGCCTTAACTAATGTAGAACGGTTGCATACATAATGGTCACGTGGGAAACGGATGCCCTAGGGCAGACGGACAAAAATGACGGACTACGACGGTAGGACGGTAAAGAGCGGACGGACAAAGGTTGCCGGACGGATTTAATGATATGACGGACGGTTTTCTAGAGCCGGACGGTAATGAAATGGGCTACGACGGTAGTTCTGACAGCGATGTCTTCGTGACATTCGCGACAAGTATGACGGGTTGATCTCCCTTAAGATTATGGCCAATATGTGTTCTCCCAAAGAAAGTATGTATGTACATATGTATATACCCTCAATGAATGTTATGTGAGAACGGTAAAGTAAAGAATATTTAAAAGTATGAATATATATATATACATCATATTCATGATAAGGTAAATATTATGTATGATTGTCTTTAAACTAGAACTCACCAGCGTTAGCTGACTTTTAGTATACATTTCAGGTAACAAAGGAAAGGGACGTGCGAAGGCGTGAAGGTTACCCGACACAAGACTGACATCCCACTTTAATATATGTGTTAAGACTTCCGCTGTTATGTTATGTAATTGAATGAATGAATGTTTTTAATTTAAGTGCAGTGTTTATGACTATGTTTATGAGTAAATCCAACAAGTGAGGTTACCCGGGAAAGGGGCCTTACAAGTTGGTATCAGAGCAATAGTTTGAGAGATTCAGACATCCCTACATGTCTGGACTCAAACTGATTATGGGACCAACGCACGGATGTCAGTATGGGTAACCAACGCCAACGCCAGCACGGTAAGTAAGTAGTAAAGTTAATGCTCTTGCATAAGAATAGATACCATAACTTAGAACAAATAGATGTTAATGCCATGACTGATTTGAAGAGTTTTGAACCCGAAAAGCAATGTAAATTAGTAATCACAAACCGGTCACTGTAATTAAGAATTTACCTTGCTCGTACTGTTCCAAACTATGATCTGAAGAAATGACATTGATGTATCCCCTTTTGTAACTAACAGGAAATTAAGAATTATGGCTGGTGGAGGAAGAACAGGACCTCGAGGCGGTCGCACTGGCCGACGAGGTAGACCTCCGTTGAACCCAAGATTTGAAGAAGAAGAGAGTGTGCACGCAGAGCACACCGAAAGTGTGCACGAAACAGAAGTGACCCCAATTAGGGACGACAGTCCAGGGCCTATACAGTTGGAACCTGAAGTCAGGGATGCTATTGCCCGGGAGGTTGTACTTACTCTGAAGAACATATTGCCTGACCTACTATCTGAGGCACTAAAGAAAAGCAAAGAAGAGGATAAGGGGAACAATGAAGAGAAAATCTATGACAGTGACGGGGATGAAGTAAAAGTAGCCTCAAGCAATCGTGGGTGTACTTACAAAGGTTTCAAGGATGGAGACCCACCCAAGTTTGATGGTAACAAGGATTCAGTGGCTACGCTCGAATGGATTGAGAGGATGAACGCTGTAATCAACATCAGCGAGTGTCGACCGGACCAGGCGGTTAAATATGTTGCTCATTCTTTCACCAATGAAGCACTAGGTTGGTGGAGAAACATTCAAAGAACAAAGTCGCCAAATGCTATCGCCAGAATGACATGGGAAGACCTGAAGAAGCTCATAATCCAAAAGTTCTGCCCACAAAATGAGATTGATCGTGTGGAGAACGAGTTCCTAAACTTCAAGGCTGGCAACAAGACTCATCGCCAGTATACTTCAAGATTCAACGAGCTGGCCCAACTGGTACCACACTTGGTGGAAACTGAAGAACGTATGATCAAATACTATGTCAAGGGTCTGCCGCAAAGGATCCGTGTTCATGTAAAAGCTAATCTACCATCGACCTTCGAGTCGGTAGTCAACCTGTCTGGAATCGTTTACGACGATTATGCCAACGAGGACCCGGCACCTGAGACACAAAAGAGAAAGTGGGAGAACCCGTCTAGAGGCACCGGAAAGGGGAAAGAAACAGCTGAAATTAAGAAACCAAGGTTGGACGGATATGAAACATGCAAGAGATGTGGAAAGCAACATCTTGGCGAGTGTCGAATCGGCACCACCGTGTGTTATAAGTGCGGGAGGCCGGGGCACTACTCCCGAGATTGTTTGAAGGATGTCAAATGTCAAGTATGTGGATTGTTTGGACATCTGACAAAGAACTGCAGGAAGGCCGGCCAATCTGGTTCGGGAAAGGAGAGGGAACAGGAACAACAAAAGGCAAGGACTCGGGCCTATGCCTTAACTGAGGAAGAAGCAAGGGGAAATCCTGATGTCGTGTCAGGTACGTTTCTAGTTAATGATGAACGTGCTGCTATCTTATTTGATTCTGGTGCTAGTAAAAGCTTCATATCAAATGCATTTAGTCGTAAACTGGATTGCTCTATCAACACCATAGTAAAGGCCTTTAGCGTACAAACTGCCGTTGGTAAAAATTCGGCAGTATTCCAAGTAACAGAGGATTGCATCATAGAAATAGAGGGACATAAGTTTCCTTCTAGACTATTCCTTCTCACCTTAGGAGGATTCGATATAGTATTGGGTATGGATTGGCTAGCTGCTAACGAAGCTCAAATCATATGTAAACGTAAGAGGATACACCTGAAAGCTCCTAGCGGCAGTCCAATTACGGTTTATGGGGATTGGAATTGCACGATGCCAAACGTCATCTCGATGATCAAGGCCAAAAGTTACATGAGGCGCGGTTGCGAAGCTTATCTGGCATATGTTGTTGATGATAGAATGGAAATGAAAGAACTCAAGAATGTACCCGTGGTGTGCAATTTTCCGGAAGTATTCCCTGAGGATCTACCTGGGTTACCACCCGATCGGGAAAGAGAATTTCAGATTGATTTATTGCCAGGAGCTGAGCCCGTTGCCAAAGCCCCCTACCGATTGGCTCCGTCAGAAATGAAAGAATTGATGTCTCAACTACAGGAATTAACAGAAAAGGGATTTATTAGACCGAGCATCTCACCATGGGGCGCTCCGGTACTATTCGTAAAGAAGAAAGACGGCAGCATGCGCATGTGCATTGACTACCGTGAACTAAACAAGAGGACAGTAAAGAACAAATACCCACTACCTAGAATAGACGACCTTTTTGATCAACTGCAAGGTGCGAGTTGGTTCTCAAAGATCGATCTTAGGTCAGGTTACCATCAGTTGAAAGTAAGAGAGGAAGACGTACCAAAGACCGCGTTTCGCACGCGTTATGGGCATTATGAGTTTCTCGTGATGTCCTTCGGATTGACTAACGCACCAGCAGCGTTCATGGATTTGATGAATAGAGTATGTCGGCCAATGTTGGATCGATCGGTGATAGTTTTTATAGACGACATACTGGTATATTCGAAAAGCGAGGGTGATCACCACTGTCACCTAAGAGAGGTTCTGGAGGTGCTAAAGCAGGAAAAGTTGTACGCAAAATTCTCCAAATGCGCGTTCTGGCTTAGGGAAGTCCAATTCCTAGGTCATGTAATAAACCCAAACGGCATCATGGTGGATCCTGCGAAGATCGAGACAGTAAAAGAATGGAACATCCCAAAGACACCAACAGAGATACGAAGTTTTCTAGGATTGGCAGGCTACTATCGAAGGTTCATTCAAGATTTCTCAAGAATAGCCTCGCCACTGACTAAACTGACACGGAAGGAAGTGAAATATGAATGGGGTCAAACCCAAAACAACGCGTTTGAAGAACTTAAGGCACGATTAACCCAGGCTCCAGTCTTAACTCTACCTGAGGGAAATGAAGACTTAGTAGTTTACTCTGACGCTTCGGGGCAGGGTTTGGGTTGCGTACTTATGCAACGAGGGAAGGTAATTGCTTACGCCTCACGACAACTAAAGATTCACGAGGTTAACTACCCAACGCATGACCTAGAGTTAGCAGCAGTGGTTTTCGCGTTGAAAATATGGAGGCACTACTTGTATGGAGTTAAATGCACCATCTACTCCGATCACAAAAGCTTGAAATATTTTTTTGAACAAAAGGAACTAAACATGAGGCAAAGAAGGTGGTTAGAACTACTGAAGGACTATGACTGTGAAATATTGTACCATCCAGGCAAGGCAAACGTAGTGGCTGACGCTTTAAGTAGAAAGGAAGAATCGACACCTATCCGGATCAAAGCGTGTCAGCTGATTATAACACCAGACTTGATGGGTGAAATATCAAAGGCACAAGATGAAGCACTGTTAGAAAGAAATGTGAAACGGGAAAGAATAGTAGGACAACAGGGGAACTTAGATGCAAATGCATACGGTGTACGAACTAGGTTTGGCCGAATGTGGATACCTAAGATTGGCGAGCTTAGAGCCAAAATACTTGATGAGGCCCATAAGTCTCGCTATTCTATCCACCCCGGGACAAACAAAATGTATCAAGACTTGAAGAAAGAATACTGGTGGCCTGGCATGAAGAATGATGTGACTGAGTACGTGAACAAGTGCCTAACTTGTTCCCTAGTTAAAGCCGAGCACCAAAAGCCATGTGGAAAAATGCAACCTCTACCAATACCGGAGTGGAAATGGGAGGAGATCACGATGGACTTCATTACCAAGCTACCGCGAACAGCTAAAGGCAATGATACCATTTGGGTGATCGTCGACCGCTTGACAAAGAGTGCTCACTTCTTGCCAATACGTGAGACTTCTTCGTCCGAAAAGCTAGCAGAAGTATTTATCAAAGAAATTGTGAGCAGACATGGTATGCCGCTGTCGATTGTGTCCGACAGGGATACTAGATTCACGTCAAGGTTTTGGAAGAAATTCAATGAAGCGATGGGCACTAGATTGAACATCAGCACCGCTTACCATCCTCAAACCGATGGTCAATCTGAAAGGACCATTCAGACCTTGGAGGACATGCTCCGGGCCTGTATCATTGACTTCGGTGGAAGTTGGGACAGCCATCTACCATTGGCAGAATTTTCATATAACAACAGCTATCACACAACTATTGGCATGCCACCATTTGAAATGTTGTATGGGAGGAAATGCAGAACCCCGGTTTGTTGGGGGGAAATTGGGCAGAAGGATTTTGCAAGTCTCGAAGTGGTCAAAGCTACTTCCGAGAAATTTGATCAAATCAAAGCTCGAATGAAAGCCGCAAAAGATAGACAGAAATCATACGCGGATAAGAGAAGAAGGGATTTAGAGTTTCAAGTGGGGGACATGGTACTGTTAAAGGTATCACCATGGAAAGGAATCATCCGATTCAGAAAGCGTGGCAAACTAAGTCCAAGGTTTGTCGGACCTTTCAAGATTTTAGCAAGAGTGGGTCAAGTAGCTTACAGACTCGACTTACCCGTTGAGCTTAGGGGAATACACCCTACGTTTCACGTGTCGCACTTACGCAAGTGCCTGGCTGACGACACGGCTCACATACCTTACGACGAGATCGAGGTGGACAACAGTTTGAATTATGTAGAGGAACCAATAGCAATTCTTGATCGGGCTGAGAAACGACTACGCAATAAGTCGATTCAGCTAGTCAAAATACAATGGAAGCACAGAAAAGGATCAGAAGCCACGTGGGAAAAAGAAGACGAGATGAGGGGACTATACCCTCAATTGTTTGACGTATAAACAGTTTCGAGGACGAAACCTCTTTAAGGAGGGTAGACTTGTAACATCCCAAAAATAATAAAACGAATAAATATAGCGAGACCGATGATTTAGTTGGAATATGTAAACAAAAGGGAGCGGGCTTGGGCTCGGCCTCAATGGGCCGAGGGAAGCCCAGTCGCATAAGAGGCAAGGCAGCCCCTCTTCCCTGCTCATTCCACACTCACGCAGCTTTTAGAGAGAGAAAGGAGAGCTCGGGTCTAGAGAGAGAAAGTGACGGATCAACTCGGGAATCCAGGAAAACGTTGCTGCTGTGCTCGTGATCATATCCTCTGAATCAGAAATCCAATCCAGGTAACAATTCGATCACATTATGAGTTTTTGCTCGTTTTGGGAGTTTTCGGGTTTTGGCTAAAAAGATAGCGATTTTGAGGATGAAACATGAAAATGAGTTTAGATATAGCATCTAGAATGAAAACCCAACGTTTTGATCTTGGAAAACTGAGACATCGACTTGAATCGGACCTGCATGCAAAACTTCAGATTTTTGGAGATGGCGATAAGTGCAGACCCATGACTCGAAACTATAGTTTCGATACATACAGACCCATCGAAACTACTCTAGTTTCGATAGTCATGTTTGACTCGAAACTATCTAGTTTCGATAGCAGCCAATGACTCGAAACTACCATAGTTTCGATAGGAACTCATGACTCGAAACTACCTAGTTTCGAGTGTCACCTTGAACCTAAACTACTAAGATTTTCATAAGTTAATGACTCGAAACTACCATAGTTTCGACAGAAAGCAACCTATCGAAACTACAAGTTTCGTCAGAAATAAACCCATCGAAAACTACCAAGATCAAGTATAGTAATAACTAATGCCATATAGGAGCACCACCTTATGAGTATGACTTTATTATACAGATCGTGAGCAACATTAGTGACGCTCAGTAGCCAGCTTAGTGTATTTCAGAAACTACTCATCAGGTGAGTTCTATGTGCCCCCTTCTATGTAATGTGCAAATGATTTATAAACGTTTTGGGGCTGAAGTGTATACACTAAATGAATAAATGCTATAAGTGTCAATGTGATCATACGTATATATAAATATATATATAAATACTTATATATGTGAAAATGAATTATGAATAAAGAATAAAGCGTATGATATAAAGAATGAATGAAAGAAGGACATAACGTAAAAGAATGAAATCTTGCTTTATATTACATATATATTGCATGTTATGAATGAATGTAAACGTTATAAACCCTTCTATGACAACGGCTACTTCGGTAGACGGACGACCACGTGACTATTTTGCAACCGGGACAAAAACGTTCCTTCGCAAGCTAGGACGTATGAAAAGGTATTAATGGACGGTCGAAGCAAGCCTTAACTAATGTAGAACGGTTGCATACATAATG
>CM042034.1:88722069-88724569 GCA_023525975.1 Smallanthus sonchifolius | reverse complement strand
TGACGTGGGGCATTTACAAGCCACATGGCCTCATTGCTAGGCATCATGTTGCATGATGTGGGGCATTAACAAGGCATCAGGCCTCATTCCAAGGCAACGTGTTGCACGATGTGGGGCGTTTACAAGCCACGGGCTTCAATACTAGGCAACATGTTGCACGATGTGGGGCGTTTGCATGCCACGGGCTTCGTTACTAGGCAACATGTAGCACGACGTGGGGCATTTACAGAGCACGAGGCTTTCTTACTAGGCAACATCGATGGGGGATACCAAGCCGTGCTTGTTTATCATCCAACCTCCTACGTTTTGCTCCTTCCGACCCAAACATGGTCAGACACTGGGGGTTGCTCAAGCCCCCTGGTATCCCCTATATATACATTCTGAGAAAAAATCAAAGTGACAGGAACAGACATTAATTTTTCAAGGAATCATAATTTCCGAGGATCTTTAGTCGTTGGGGCTGTTCACGAGTCGATGTGCGAGAAAACCAAGTCGCGGGCGAGTTTTGTAGGCAACTTGGGGCTGCGGGTCACTTGGTTCTCGGAATTCTCGGGTCAGAGGGGCTGTTTCCGGAGTCAGCGTGCGAGAAACCAAGTCGTTGGGGCTGTTTGGCTCGTGATCGGGGCTGAGGGGGGCTTGGTTTCTCGGCAACCTCTTGGTCGCTGGGCGCGCTTGGCCCTTGCCAAGGCGCTGGGGCTGCCAGACCCCCTCCCCCTCCTATATATACATTCTGAGAAAAAAGCAAAGTGACAGGAACAGACATTAAAATTTTGAGGAATCATAATTTTCGTAGCCCTATCAAACGAAGTCGGAATGGCCCGAAATTTTGCATGGATACTCACAAGCATGTATTATGATGGTCCCAATAAAAAAATTCCGTTTTCGGGGCCTCGGGCCGGGCTGGGTCGGCCCGACACGTTCTCGGGTGATGTTTTGAAGCAACCCACATCAAAACTTGTCGGATTGGCACGAAACTTTGCGTGGACACTCACAAGCATGGTATAGGAGGGTCCCAATCAGGAAAATCTGTTTTCGGGGTCGGCACGGTGCTCGGGCCGGGCTCGTGTCGAGACGGCTTCGGGTCGGTGTTTAACGTAGCCCTATCAAACGAGGTCGGATGGGCATGAAACTTTGGGTGGGCTCTCACAATCACGAAACATGAGTCTACCAACGAAGAAATTTCTAATGTTTTCGGGTCGAGCGGGCCGGGCTCGGTCGGGCCGGGACGCTTTCGAGGTCGGGATTTCAAGTAAGGAGGCCAAACGAGGTCGGATTGGCACGAGACTTTGGGTGAGCCTTCACAAGCATGGAATATGAGTATCACAAGCATGAACTTCTGTTTTTTGGTGTTGACACGGCCCGCCTGTTCGGTTCGGACTGTTCGGGTCTGTTTTGGTTAGGGATTTAAGGTAACTATAGCGTACGAACTCGGATTGGCACGAAACTTTGCGTGGCCACTCGCAACCATGAAATATGAGTCTCCCAACCAAGAAGTTTGATTTTAGTGGAGGCACGGCCATCGGGCTAGGCTCTATCATTCCGGCCTTGGGTCGAGGTTTCAAGTAACAAGCTCAAACCCTGTCTGAAATCCATGAAACCTTACGTGGCTATTCACGGACATAAGTAGAGTTGTTTGTAGTCATGACTTGATGTTTTTCGGGTCATACACGTTTACAAGCCATCTTGGACGAGTACAAGGAGACGTCTATTCCTGTTACATGGCCAGTTACAAGGCGACGTTGGGACGACGTCTTGGCTTGTTATCATGGACAGTTACAAGACGTCTTGGCGTCTTACTAGGCATCATGGACAGTTACAAGACGACGTCCCGGCGTGTTACTAGGCATCGTTGACAGTTACAAGACGACGTCATGGCTTGTTACAAGGCATTCTCAAACCGACGTTTGGGATGATGTCTTGGTTTGTTATAAGGCATCGAAGCCTTGCACCAAGACGACGTCATGGCTTGTTACAAGGCATTGGGTGAGATGATGTCTTGGTTTGTTATAAGGCATTGGGACGACGTTGGGACGAAGCCTTGCCGTGGACCAAGACGACGTTTGCAAGACGTGCTCAACGAGATGTGGGTGCGTCGTCAAGGCAAAGGCATCGTGGTCACTTTACCCTGCATAACCTTGGGACGACGTGGGGCGCCTGGCAAATCACCTTGACAAATATTTTTCCAACACTTAGAAAATTTTACACAAGTATAGAAAAGCAGCCTCTTGAAAAAACTCTTAAGGAACATTTTTAGGGGAGGGGCGGTGAAAGGGGAGGGACGAATCTGAGCGACACAGGGCTGAATCTCAGTGGATCGTGGCAGCAAGGCCACTCTGCCACTTACAATACCCCGTCACGTATTTAAGTCGTCTGCAAAGGATTCTACCCGTCGCTTGATGGGAATTGTACTTCAAGGCGGCCCGCACGACTCGTCCGTCACGCGAGCTTAGCCTACGACACGTGCCTTTGGGGGCCGAGGCCCCTACTGCTGGTCGGCAAA
>CM042034.1:88634569-88642069 GCA_023525975.1 Smallanthus sonchifolius | reverse complement strand
TTATCATCCAACCTCCTACGTTTTGCTCCTTCCGACCCAAACATGGTCAGACACTGGGGTTGCTCAAGCCCCCTGGTATCCCCTATATATACATTCTGAGAAAAAATCAAAGTGACAGGAACAGACATTAATTTTTCAAGGAATCATAATTTCCGAGGATCTTTAGTCGTTGGGGCTGTTCACGAGTCGATGTGCGAGAAAACCAAGTCGCGGGCGAGTTTTGTAGGCAACTTGGGGCTGCGGGTCACTTGGTTCTCGGAATTCTCGGGTCAGAGGGGCTGTTTCCGGAGTCAGCGTGCGAGAAACCAAGTCGTTGGGGCTGTTTGGCTCGTGATCGGGGCTGAGGGGTGCTTGGTTTCTCGGCAACCTCTTGGTCGCTGGGCGCGCTTGGCCCTTGCCAAGGCGCTGGGGCTGCCAGACCCCCTCCCCCTCCTATATATACATTCTGAGAAAAAAGCAAAGTGACAGGAACAGACATTAAAATTTTGAGGAATCATAATATTCGTAGCCCTATCAAACGAAGTCGGAATGGCCCGAAATTTTGCGTGGACACTCACAAGCATGGTATAGGAGGGTCCCAATCAGGAAAATCTGTTTTCGGGGTCGGCACGGTGCTCGGGCCGGGCTCGTGTCGAGACGGCTTCGGGTCGGTGTTTAACGTAGCCCTATCAAACGAGGTCGGATGGGCATGAAACTTTGGGTGGGCTCTCACAATCACGAAACATGAGTCTACCAACGAAGAAATTTCTAATGTTTTCGGGTCGAGCGGGCCGGGCTCGGTCGGGCCGGGACGCTTTCGAGGTCGGGATTTCAAGTAAGGAGGCCAAACGAGGTCGGATTGGCACGAGACTTTGGGTGAGCCTTCACAAGCATGGAATATGAGTATCACAAGCATGAACTTCTGTTTTTTGGTGTTGACACGGCCCGCCTGTTCGGTTCGGACTGTTCGGGTCTGTTTTGGTTAGGGATTTAAGGTAACTATAGCGTACGAACTCGGATTGGCACGAAACTTTGCGTGGCCACTCGCAACCATGAAATATGAGTCTCCCAACCAAGAAGTTTGATTTTAGTGGAGGCACGGCCATCGGGCTAGGCTCGGTCATTCCGGCCTTGGGTCGAGGTTTCAAGTAACAAGCTCAAACCCTGTCTGAAATCCATGAAACCTTACGTGGCTGTTCGCGGACATAAGTAGAGTTGTTTGTAGTCATGACTTGATGTTTTTCGGGTCATACACATTTACAAGCCATCTTGGACGAGTACAAGGAGACGTCTATTCCTGTTACATGGCCAGTTACAAGGCGACGTTGGGACGACGTCTTGGCTTGTTATCATGGACAGTTACAAGACGTCTTGGCATCTTACTAGGCATCATGGACAGTTACAAGACGACGTCCCGGCGTGTTACTAGGCATCGTTGACAGTTACAAGACGACGTCATGGCTTGTTACAAGGCATTCTCAAACCGACGTTTGGGATGATGTCTTGGTTTGTTATAAGGCATCGAAGCCTTGCACCAAGACGACGTCATGGCTTGTTACAAGGCATTGGGTGAGATGATGTCTTGGTTTGTTATAAGGCATTGGGACGACGTTGGGACGAAGCCTTGCCGTGGACCAAGACGACGTTTGCAAGACGTGCTCAACGAGATGTGGGTGCGTCGTCAAGGCAAAGGCATCGTGGTCACTTTACCCTGCATAACTGATAGGGTGCGAAAGCACACGTCTTTATTCCTTTATATTATTGTGTTCTAAGTAGTTTTATATTAGTTTTGAGTCAATTTTATGTACATTTGAGTCTTTTGTCTTATTTGTAGGAGCTCGGGAATATTAATGAAGAATACGTGAAGAAAACGAGCGAAGAAACGAAGCCCGGAAAAGTCCAAGGACCAAAAGACAATTTTCTGAAATTTAGGTCTCTCGCGGTACGCGAGAGACGAGTGTAATAACTTCCGCGGTACGCGATAAACTCCCGGAATCCGCCCGACTATTTTGGTCCTCGCGGTACGCGAGGATCCAGTCAACATTATCTCGCGGTACGCGAGAGGGCCGTTTTCCGCAAAACCCTAATTTTCTAAATTAAAAAGATTTAAACGGCCATTATGAGAGAGTTCGATTCTAAGCCGTTCCAGGGAAGAAAAGAGGCGATTTTGGGAGTTTGGAAGGAGATTGGAGCTTAAAGATTAAAGCTTTGGATTCCGGGTTCGTAGTTTTACGTTCTAGGTTTTAAAGACTTAATTTTTATCTTTGATTTTGTGTTTTGAACCTATGGATCTTGCTATTTGCTTCTGTTTAGATGTTCTTAGTATGATTCTAGGCTAGATCCTTGATCTACCTAGGTCAATATGATGATTATGTGTTAAAGTTTCGATTTTTATTCGGTTTTTGGATTTGAATGTTGGATTTATGATTTAGTAAAGGTTTTAGTTTGTTTATGTGTGATGTTAGTGCATGTTTAATTCTGATTATGTGATTGATTATGCTTTTCTGCGTTGATTGTGGTTGTCTGCCAGTTTGATCTTCGTTTCTGGGTTATAGATCTTAGGGTTTGTGATTTGGAGTGGTTTGCTAGACGTAGTAACCATAGAACACCTAGTTAATTACTGAATAGAAGTGAATGTGTGTCCTAGTTCAATACCCGAGAGGTGAGAATTAGTCTATTAGTCTTCGTCATTAGGAATCCGAGTGTTAACCGTTTGAGAGGACGTTACCATTAGGTGTCTAGTGATAGTTGTTAATAGAATCATAGTATCCATTCTATAATTACCCCATGCATTCCTTGAGTGTATGGTAGGCGGTGAGACTGAGAGGTAATCCGTTTATTAGGGTACTTGTCATAGTTGGAAATACCTGAGAAGTGATCCAACCATCTGGTGAGTCTAGTATCCTTAGGTTGTCTTCTGGTTACATCCCGAGACCGAGAGTGATCGGGAATCCACTAGATATCTTTTAGGTGTTATATCATTAGAAACCCAGATCCAACATAGTTTCCAAAACCGATAGAAGTTGAGCTTTGCATATAGGATTCTGACCTAGGTAGTGACTTCCTTACCCTTGATTTCAACCTTTGTTCTCTGCTCTTGATAGTTTGAGTTGTCTTTAGTTTAGTGCATTCCTTAGTTGATAAATAGTAGTGTAGTAATCCCCCAAACCAATCAAATCATACTTAAGTCCTAGTTGAGTCTAATTTAGTTATTCAGTGTCTTTTGGGTTCGATAACTCGGACTTCGTTTAGGCTATATTACATTGATCGGTACACTTGCCGGTTGTGTGGTCTAGTATTAGGTCGAGTCTAGGTTTTATAAATTTAAAGCTAGAAAGTCTAGAATAGGTTTTATTTGTTAGTTTTTAATAGACCGTCTGGACGACATCAAGTTTTTGGCGCCGTTGCCGGGGACACTTGGCAATAGCAATATTAGCTTTGACTAGTTCTTTAGTGATTTTTGGTTTATTTGAGTCTTTTCTTTTCTTTTAAGTAGAGTATGTGTACTTGTCTTTTGTGCTACTTGTGACTCTTTATCAGAGAGTCTAATTTAGTATCGAGTCTTTCTGTGTGTCTTTGAGTCTTTGTTTATAGTGTGTCCAGCTTGTATCTTGAGTCTGTTTAATTACTTTTGTCATTATGTGTGAGATCTGTGGAGGACCCCATTTTACTCGTCGTTGCCCTAATTCATCGGGACACTCCATAGACTATTATGAAGAGCATTATCCACGGGCACAAACTTATGATGGATATAGAACTCAGGAGGAGCTGATTACATGGTGCAGAGAGGCCAACGAGCAATATAAGAAGGAGATCCAGGAATTAATGGCTCGCATGAGAGCACCTCGCCTGAGGAATTTTGACCGTGTGGTATATGATCGTGAAGGGAACGAAATTGGCATTGAAACTCCATCAGGCGAAGTGATCCTGAACACCCAAGAACCGGAGGCGTTAATGACCGACGTGCAATCCACAGTGACAGAAGGTGCAGCACAAGTCCCACCTCCGATTCAGCAAGAAATTGATGATGACTTTTGGGGTGAGGATGAGAGAGAAAACGAAGTAGTGGAGACTAGCACTGATACATTGATCCCTACTGTAGAGGAAGTCTCCCACAGCAGTGTTCGTCACATTCCGTCACCTGAAGAGGTGAGGAATATAGATTGGAGTGCCCGGTTTGCTGAGATCGACGCCATGATAGTGGAGGAGCCTGAGTTAGTTGAGGTACAAGAGCCAGAGACTATAATGGACGACGCAGTCCCACCTCTGGTTCAACAGGAGATTAGGACCGAGCCCTCAGCTGAGGATGAGCTTGAGGTAGTTGAGGCTTCTGAGTTAGGAGAGAAGGAGGATGGAAAGCTACCGAATGATCATGTAGAGAACGTAGGGGATGATACCTCGGGTGTGGTGATAGAGAGAGAAGTATGTGAGCCCAACCCTGACTTAGGAGAGAGATCTGAATGGGCGTTGGAGTTGGAGAAGCTGTTAGATGAGCCGAATGAACACGGCGATGAAGTGCCTGATGATCTGCTGGAGATGATGGCTGAATTTGATGAGATCATAGGCAAAACCCCAAGTGTGGGGAATTTGAAGGAGAGTATTGAGGATCCACCGGATTGGCTTGCTGCATTTGAGATGAAGCTAGTAGGGTCCCCGTTTTTAAGTGCTGATGATGATGATTGCAGTTTGAGTGAGATATTAGCACAAGTTGGGTCATTGATCTGTGACACACCCGTGGTTGATAGTGTAGAGGTCATACCTTTAGAAGTACATATTCCTGAACCTTTACCCATCACCACTGTTCATTCTGAGGGGAGAGCTGCTGAGCCAACCCCTAGTTCTAGTGTTCCTAAATCTAGGCCACCACGTAAGAGAACTCGCGAGTCGAGAGAGGTAGAGTTGAAGATAGAGCAAACCCCTAGTGTGGGGACGTCGAAGGGTGATAGCTTACTGGATTATTTGATGCATATTACATTCGGTCCCGGTAGGTTCAAGATTTGGTGGAAAGATCTAAGTGCTAGAGGTTTGTGTTTTGAGAGGAGTTGTAGTTTGCTGATGTTATGGAGAACCGGGAGACCGCGAAGGATGAAGGCGGTACCGGTTAGGATCAAAGAGAAGCCTCCTGATAGGCTTGCTTGAGTCTCGGCCAAGTTCCCGGGATGTAGAGTTTGTGTGCGTTCATTGGTTTGAGTCCGTGTCTTTTTCTTTGTTCTTCGGTATGTGTTTTTGTTTGTGTCGTGTTTTGCAGAAAGTCATGCTTGATTCGGTGAGGAAAATCATTAGGAATGAAGTTCCAGGTATGTTTACATTCGTTTTTATGCTTGGGACGGGTTTCTAGTGAGTTTGGGTGAAACAAGATTTTAAATGGTCAAAATTTTTCTAAGTATAAAAAGTGGAAAAATTTCGAAACTTTCTGTGAAGAACACCCCCTCGCGGTACGCGAGGAGTTTGGATACAATATCTCGCGGTACGCGAGAGACAAAGAACAGGACCGGCGTATGTTTTTGTCCTTCGCGGTACGCGAGGAGCCTGCCTTTCTTCCTTCGCGGTACGCGAGGGACTGCTGGTGTCACCCTATTTCCTTTGTTTCCCATGGTTTCCCGTACCCGGTTCTGTCCCCGTTTTCACTCACCACTACCATTCACCACCATCATCGATTATCCACCCACCTGCCACCATCCGACCACCATCACCATGGGAAAATTAGAAACCGTTCGTGACCAATGACCGACTTCACTGTGGCATTCATGTCTATGTGTTTGCCACCCATTGAGTATGTTTTTTTTTCTGCTATCTATCTATCTTGAGTCTTTTAGTTTTTCTTGAGTCTGTCGAGTCTTTATATTTTATCTGAGTCAGTTTAATGCTGTGGGTTTGTATGAGGTTTATTTTGCAGGTTTTATCATTCTGTCCGTACTCAATCTCCATTCGGGCGGGATTGATGATTACCATTACTATCTTGTAAAGGCATCCCAACAGCTGATGTGCAGCCGCGACCGAAATGCTATACGGTGCACACATGAGGAAGAACGAAGCTGCATACTAGATTGCATCTACATTACCAGCTAAGTCGCTTCCTGTTCTGTTTTGTTTTTATTTTTGCATTTTTATTTTTAGTTGTGTTTTGCTTCACATTGAGGACAATGTGTCTTTCAAGTGTGGGGATGTGAGTGTCTAGTTTGTTTAGTTTGTGTCTCTATAAAAATTCAAAAATACAAAAAAATTGAAAAATTTGAAAAATGTCCTTGGAAATAATTGCAAATACTTGGAAAATGATAGTACAACTGGATCTATTTATGAGTTTAAAAGAATAAATAATTGAAAACGTGTCTAATTAGTGATGTTTTGGTAGACTCAACTAACTAATAAAGCTTAAATATCCTGTTTGTGTTATTTAGGATTAATCACGGAATAAAATCATGATATCTTGTGGGTATTCATCTTAGAGTAATGGTAATACTGAAACTGTCAATATAGGGTGATAGGTACCACGTTAAGTTAAAATTTAAAGGTTTTTGAAATTTTTTATGGCACACCATTCTCTTTTTATGAGAATAAATCCGAGTTTCGGTGGCGCCCGCATTCCATAATTCATGTTATTCCATAATTTATGAGCTATACTGAGTTTTGCTTATGTGTTTCCCTCTGGGATAGCGACTTGGAGGATACACCCCTAAGTAAGATTTTTGTGCTTCATTGATAGAATGTAGTCTATGTGTTACCCTCCGGGATAGTGACTTGGTTGAAACGCCTCTAGACGAAAGTTCTTTTGCTTATTATGCTCATTATCATCCATTCATTCATGATTTCATCTGATTTCTAAAAACCTGTAAATTTTAGTTTAACGTGGTAGGGTAAATCTATATGGTTTAATCCGTGCCTAAACATGACCTTGAGACGGGATTAGGTAGAGCTGTAACTTCTAAGTGTGAGTCACATAGGTTGATTGAGATATATGTATAAAATGGATTTAGAACACGTAACGGGGGCTTGAAAGTTAGTGCTTGGGTTTAATCGGACAGAAATACTAATTGTTGCTTTTTAACACGTGAGTATATTTTGCTAATTGGTAAATTGATGTTTGTTAAGTTAGATGCCAGTTATGATTCCATTTGCAGATTTTTCGAGGACGAAAAAAGGTTAAGTGTGGGGATATTTGATAGGGTGCGAAAGCACACGTCTTTATTCCTTTATATTATTGTGTTCTAAGTAGTTTTATATTAGTTTTGAGTCAATTTTATGTACATTTGAGTCTTTTGTCTTATTTGTAGGAGCTCGGGAATATTAATGAAGAATACGTGAAGAAAACGAGCGAAGAAACGAAGCCCGGAAAAGTCCAAGGACCAAAAGACAATTTTCTGAAATTTAGGTCTCTCGCGGTACGCGAGAGACGAGTGTAATAACTTCCGCGGTACGCGATAAACTCCCGGAATCCGCCCGACTATTTTGGTCCTCGCGGTACGCGAGGATCCAGTCAACATTATCTCGCGGTACGCGAGAGGGCCGTTTTCCGCAAAACCC
>CM042034.1:88612069-88614569 GCA_023525975.1 Smallanthus sonchifolius | reverse complement strand
GGTTATTCGATCAGAATCAGAAGGTTTTGAAGTATCAGCAGATGAAATAGGAACAGTAGGAACAGGAGTATTCACAGGAGATGTATGCTTAGATAAAGGAGGTGTAATCAGCAAGGAAGCAACAAAAGTAGCATCCTCAACACCTGGAGATAAATGAGCAGCAGCAATAGAAGCAGACATAAGCTTCTGAGCTTTAGGAACTGGATTAACATCGAAATCCGAATCAGAACTCTCATCAACTAATGTTCTCTTACCAAGCACTGAACTCGAAGGAGGATCCCGAATAGTCTTACGTCTCGGCCGTCTGGCATTAGATTTAACACGTGTCCCCCTATTAGCCAATGGCAACTTAGCCAGCCTCTCATAGTGATCTGAGCTAAAATATTTAGATGAATCAGAATCAGTAGCCTCAGAAACAGGTAAAATTGTTTCACTTGAGCTGGAACTAGTATCAACCACATTCCATTCAGCTTCATGAATGGGTGAGTTCACAGCGTCATCAATAAAATCCTCCATATTCATACCCAAATCTTGTGCATGATCATGAGCAACTTCCTCATGAACTGGGTTATTAACAGGTTCATCAACCTGAACTTGTGGAATAGGAACTTCTTTAGGAAATTGAACATGAATCTGTTGTGGTTGAACAGGAACTTGTTGTTGTTGTTGAACTGGAACTTGTTGTTGTTGTTGAACTGGAACTTGTTGTTATTGTTGAACTGGAACTTGTTGTGGTTACTGAACTGGAACTTGTTGATCTTGATCTAACTCCTCAGGATGAAACCAATTATCATTTGGAGGTTCAACATAATCAGGATTGATTAAGTGACCAAACAACGGAGTTGGAACAGGAATCAATGCAGCATTTTGTTGCTTAACCTTCGTACAATCAGTAAAGATTCTTTTTGACATAGGAGTCAAAGACAAACGTATAGGATGCTGTGGTAAACCAGGAATTAGATGATTCAGAATCATTTGCACAAACCTAGGATACATGAGAAATCCTTGACCCTCTGGAGGAGTGATTTGCATGACCAACTCACGGTATATATACAAAGCAAAGTTAAACCGTTTGTTAAGCGTCAATGCAACCATAACAGCTTGTAAAGCACTCTTCAATCCATCAGTGCCTGCCTTTCTTGGGGATAAACACTGAATAATAACGTGCATAAAGTATCTCCATTCTCCAACTAAACCACCTTTACGTGCTTGAGTATCATTCTATCTGCCTCAGTATCCCATCCTCTGAAAACATCCCATAAGAAATGTTCCAGGATAAGACATAGGATCTTCAGGAGCACCTCCCAATCCTAAAACAGCACGAATAGTTTCCTCCGAAATAGCCACCTCTGTATTATTCACCGTAGCACGAAGTACATGAGGTTCAACATCCGTATCTTGATGTACTGTATCCCATAATTGTTGAATATACAATAAGCTGATGTACGGATCTGCGGATAAAGCTATATGTAATCTTGACCGATTCAAAAAGTTAATAATTCCTTGAAAATGAGCAGCCTCAGACATGTTAGGATCTAACAATGCCACTTGATTATGTTTGTATTCTACACGACGAGCCATCTGTGAATGTATTCGACAATGTAACAAAAATTAGTAAAAGTACACATATATGAAACACACACTAGATACACACATATATGAAACACACTCGAGAAATACACACAATAAAAGAAAAAAAATTTAACAAAACAAAAAAAAAATTCACAAAAAAAATTACAAGTCCACACACTACTGAGCCCTTAGGCGAACTTAATAAGTTCGCTTAGTGTTGCAAGAGGCGAACATAGTAAGTTCGCCTACTCAAGTTCGCCTGAACCTGAGTGCCGATACAGATTCAAACACCAGAAAATCCAACATTGTCAAAATCAACCGAATCTGTTCAAAAATCATATAATCAGTCTCGACTTACAACCACAAGTTATTAGGAATCATCAATTTCAAAGTTAACCATCAGATGTACTCGATTCAACCTAAAAAACAGTCAGAAATGTAAAACGCGAAAAACCGAATGAAAAATCATGATTTCCCGACAATTTAGCGGACGAAAAATGATGAAATTACCTCATACACGTTCGCAATCCAAAATAGATCTACATTCAACAAGAAATTTCGAACCAAAAACACCAAAATTGAAAAATCAACAAGTTCGCTAAAAATTCTGTAAAGTCGCTCGATAAGTTCGCTTACTCAGGAATAAGGAAAATGAATAAGTTCGCCTGACCTAGAGATGCAAAACACAATTAAGTTTGCTTCATTAGGCGAACTTGTTAAGTTCGCTTAACAAGCCTCAGGCGAACATATTAAGTTCGCTTAAACAGTAACTCGGCGAACATGATAAGTTCGCTTCAGAATTTTTCTTGCCCAAAATTTGTCAACTTTCAACCCGTTATCCTTGTGAACTTCCATCTGCAGCATGTATCCGATCCAATCCCGAAACATTTTAATAAAAGATAAAATTTTCATGGAAGGTTAAAACAAA